>OY992883.1:10212897-10260397 GCA_963921405.1 Cepaea hortensis | reverse complement strand
CAACTTGGCTCCGGGAGTTGGAAGTCTTTGTCAGAGCCCAGGCGTATCTGTTTGGGAGTTCTGAATGGATGCTAGAGAACACACACCCAACCGATGAGGATACCTCGTTGTGATTAATACCTCGTTGTGACTGAATTTTTTAATATGACCGAATATCTCATAGCGACTGAATACCTCATTGTGACTGACTGGCCCAGAATCTTCTAGACACAAATAATGGATGTTTAAAATCTCCGTTCGCTTGCTGTGAACCCGAGTGTAGTCCAAACACATGCCACTATTAGTAGTTACTACTAGTGAGTGCACTGGACTGATTTTTGTGTATAAATTAGCCTTCCGTATTACCAGTGTCCCTCTCCATGAGGCGAACCCACCCCGACTACAGAGGTACTTGTAATTCACCTCCCCAAGTCAAGGACGAGAAGTCAACATTTTAGTCCAACTGACCTGTACAGGGGTTGAAGCCGCTAACTCGCCCTCAGCGCACCGGAAGCCATGCTGACCTCATTTAATGGATTAATGACATAGCGTTCCGAATCCAAAGTGCGTAGAGGAGACAAATATCTGCGACAAAATATGATACGTCTGTTTTATTCGTCTGTTATTTCAATGACCCAGACAGAGAATGAAACTACGACAGTTTATGACCGCGTGCCACGCGCGTGTTGACCCTGCCGGTCAGCGACCTCCTGTGGTGCGTGAATGCCAGCGATCACACGAGCATATTTGTTAAAACCAAGCTAGTCCAGCCTGTGGGCACTCATTTTGATGACGTCATTGCCCCAATTTCCCAGATGTTTTTTTCGTATTTAAGAAAAACAGATCGATAACCAGGCCAAGTGGAGGATAGTTTTGACCTAGATACGCGAGCTGATGCTAACTGGGTCAAAATATACACGAATTGATTCTCCTCCTCCTCTTCTTCCTCCTCCTCCTCCCCTCCCCTCCTCATCTACTTCTTCTTCTGTCGTTCGCTTGAAATTTATTGTTTACAATCTCTAACCTAGCTCCTTGATAGTGTAAGGAAGGCAAAATGGGCGGAACATTTGGCGAATGGGGTCCTCTTCTGATGATCGGGAGTGTCCTGTCGTGCTTGCTCCACTACGGAGGTATTACCACTACATCTGCACTATTATCTCTTGTATACATTTCACTGTATACCGTTTCACCCTGTTTGTGGGATGGTGGATATCATTCACAATCCAGCATTCCACGTTCGAAACACAGCTGCGGGTGATTTGGAAACAGACCGCCTTGCTTTAGTTTTCATACAATGGTATGAGGGCCTGTCGTTCAGAAACTAATAGCAAAGTACGGAACGTAAACTTGATAAGAAATAACAAACAGCGCAACAAATTCTGGGGTTGCCTGCGACATCCTGTAAAGGAAATGCAACATAACCCCCCCCCCCCCCCCCCCCCCCCCCCCCCCCCCCCCCACCGCCCCGGGATATATAGGACAAGTGCCGCTTGTGTTGTTGGTGGCTGAGAAAAATGGATGACTTCATTTGGCTGTCCATCATGGTAGCATCAACACCGACATATTAGTGTCTTGTTTAGTTTAGTTTAGTTTAGTGTAGTTTAGTTTAGTAGACGGATCAACATCACGGCACACGGGTGTAACCCATAAGTGCTTCGTTCTACTCCTAACTCAAGCCTGAGTCCGGAAAATCTGAACTCAGTGCACGAACTCTGTAGCAACGGCGAGGATCCTGAAATACTATGGGTAGATTTTTAACTCGAAATTTTGCCCGGGCAGCGCCGTTAGGCTACTCTTTTTCGATTTCCAACTGCCAAGGGATTTTTTACGTGCGCAACAATACACACGGGCGTCCGATCTCACTACCCAGAGACCAGGGGACATTTTTGTTGCTAGAAGTCCACGTGAAAAAATCCCGGCCCTCAACGGGGCTTGAACCCGGGACCTCCAGTACTCTAGGCGGACACCATACCTCGAGATCACTAAGCCCCCTCCCCCCTGTTTGTTTACTTAATGTTATGCACAACATATTTATAACATGCAAGAATTCTGTTTGTAGCTTCTGGTAAGAACGGATGGATGTATGTAATATTCATTTTATGTGATGAAGGACTTTCGATGTTTAAAGCCATAATAAGGCAGAGGAGACAACCATGGTTTAACTCTGTTTGAATTGATATCATGGATTATTTCCCTCTATTATGATTTGAGGGTTTAGTTTTGAGAATTCGAGTGTGTGTGTGTGTGTGCGTGTGAGTGTGTGTGTGTGTGTGAGTGTGTGTGTGTGAGTGTGTGTGCGCGCGCACACGCGTGCGCTCGCGAACGTGTGTGTGAGCGTGTGTGAATAAGTGTTGTGTCTTATGTGAGTGCGCGCGTGTGTTGTGAGTGTGTGTATGTGTGTGAGTGTGCGTGAATGTTATGCTTGTGAGTGGGTGTCTGTGTGTATGTTGCCTGTGTGAGTGTGTGTTGGATGTACTACTACTACTACTACTACTACTACTACTACTACTACTACTACTACTATTATTATTACCACCACCACCACCACCACCGCTACTACTACTACTACTACTACTACTGCTGCTGCTGCTACTACTACTACTACTACTACTACTACTACTACTACTACTACTACTACTACTATTACTACTACTAGTACTACTACTTCTACTACTACAACCACTACTATGCTACTACTACTACTACTACTACTACTACTACTACTACTACTACTACTACTACTACTACTACTACTACTACTACGAGAAAGATTGACAATGAGAGAGACAGGGAAAGAGAGAGAGAGACAGCGTGAGATAGAGATAGAGAGAAAAAGAAGAGAGAGAACAGAGAGAGAGAGAGACACATAGAGACAGAGACAGAGACACAGACACAGGGAGACACAGATAAACATATAGAGCGAGTGAGATACAGAGAGACGGGGAAAGACACAGAGAGACAGAAACAGAGAGAATGAGCAAAAGAGAGAAAGAGAGAGAGAGAGAGAGAGAGAGAGAGAGAGAGAGAGAGAGAGAGAGAGAGAGAGAGTCACACATAGAGAGACAGAGAAAGAGAGAAAGAGAAGGTAACCTAGTTACATGGCCAAACCATTTGACCTGCTGCATGCTAATACAATCTAGCCACTTTAGCCCCGATTTCTTAATATCTGACTTTATCTCTTCTTGATACATTGAGTATTCTTCTCAGGAATCTCATTTCTGTTGTTGTGATTTTTCTTTTCTCTTTTTCTGTCATTGTTTGGGATAGCATAGAGTTGGTAGGAAGATTGTGTTGTAAAGGCTTTCTTAGTAGTTATTGATACATGTTTGTTCTTTAGTATTGGTGCCATTTGTCCAATGAGTTTGTTTGCCTTATTGCATCTGTTCTCGATCTCATCTTCTGATTTGCCATTTGATGATATTATACTTCCTAGGTACTTGAAGCTCTTGACGTGTTTTAGGGGGGTGTTCTTGTAGGGATGGGTTGGCCATATGACATAATAGAGACTAAAACATAGAACTGATCCACGACTCCGGTGGTCATGTGTGAGATAGCGAAATATGACTGTCCACGCTTATCGGCATGGCACGTGATGATGATGATTGTATCTCTCTCTCTCTAAATTTGTTATAATACTGTATCTTTCTGTATTTATGTGTATCACGGAAGTATAGAAGTGTGTATCCTTACGCCAGCAGTACAATGATTTCTTCTTCTTTCGTTCGCCTGAAATGTCTATAACTTGTATGAATCTAAGTCTTTTTTTTAGTTCACTTCTTGTTCAGAAGCGCAAAGTCCGGTAAAAAAGAATATTGTTTCAAGTGTGTACTATTGAAATGTTCTGTCCCTTTCGTGTATTGTGCCCCAGGTAACAACTTATTAAATTAGAGATCTGTGAATTATGCATATTGATGAAATATTTTTCGAGTTTGACGAATAATGTTTATTATTGAAATATTGTAAAGTTCTGTCCCTTATATTCGTAATTGACAATTATAGAGTTATATCCCTTAGATATGTGACAAATGGCATTTAGATCTGAAAATTCTGTACGAGAACTTCCCCCTTTCCTTTGCCATTGCAATATTGATGAATAGGAAGCCAACACAAAGTTGATGTCACAGGCCGATATATTCAGAAGAAGATATTGAGGAGGGCATGAAAGATCTTTTGGACTGATCGGTTCGATGTGCAGTGAGGTTAACGTCACGCCTAACCAACCAACCAACCAACCAACCAACCAACCAACCGACATTCCGACCAACCGACTAACTAACTAACTAACTAACTAACTAACTAACCAAACCCACCAACCAATCAACCTATCTACCAACCAACTCACGCACCCCACCCACTCACCCACCAACACATCCACCCACCCATCCACTCACCAACAACCAACCAGCTCACCCCCCCCCCCCCCAACACCCAACCACAGAGCATGAATGACGTCATATGGAGTAGAGAGAAATCCTCGACGCCAAATACGATATAAAATTAAGAGACGCGTTAGAAACACAAGAAACGTCACAGAGCGATTAGCCCAACAACGGCAGACTTGTGGGGAAAGGCAAACGAGAAGGCAATGCAAGTTGGATGTCACTAAATGAAACTGGACGGATGGTTGCTTGGCATTAAACTAGTGGCGGAATATTACTAACTGACAAGGAAAAGACTTAGCAACATGGTACAGAATATCGCAACGAAGAAATGAACCAACGGCGAAAGGAAATAGCTGTATTTCCCAGAGCGGAAAGAAACACAACAGATGGAATGAGTGAAGGATCTTAGAGGACGTATAGCTCAGTTTGTCAACGGTGGCAATGACAAGGTTGGTGAACCTTTTGTTTATTATATTATTGTCAGCTACAAATAATACTTGCTGCGGACCTGGTATAACAGGCCCTGCAAGGGCTGCATTGTAATTATTGGACACGTTAATCCTTGCATGCTGTGAAACGTATTAAACGACAGTTTTGCTGGACTTACATCAAAGAGTGCATTTGCAGCCTTTTTTCCTGTAAGCAAGGCATTTCCTTGTTTAATTGTTATTTGTTTGTTTCTAGGTCCTTCATTATTTATGGCTTTCACTAGTTTTCATAGTTTATTACCATCTCTGTCAAAATTCAGGTTTTCTGTTTTTCCATCCAACAATCTCTTGATTTTTGATTTTTTGATTTTCTTATATTTTGCTGAGATGGCTTTGAGAGAGATGTTCGCTTCAGTTGTTTGTTCTATCTCTGCTGTCTTCCTGGCATCTTCAACTTTGTCCTCCAAACTTTGTAGTTCTTCAGTCCAGTATGGTTTGTAATTTTTCCTCGCTCCTCTTGGAATAGACTCAGTGGCCGCCTGTATTATTCCTCTGTTTAGACTTTCCACCATTTGCTTCATTTTGCCATATCGTGTATTTATGTTTTCACAATATTTGTCTGTTGGTATGGCAAATCTGTCCCAGTCTGCTCGTTTGTAATTCCAGCGGGGCAAAGGCTTTTGCTCCTGTGGAACATACTCCATATTCATTACAAACTTGAGTGATCTATGGTCACTACCTGCTAATTGGTCAAGCACATGGCGATCGATTTTGTGGAGGATGTCTCCTGTGCAGAAAGCTAAGTCTGGAGTAGAAGTGGTAAACCATCTTCTGGAGTAGAAGCTCGGTGTGTCATCCGCTTTGTTGAGTAGATGGAGATTTGAGTCTATTTCCCAGTCCTCCACTTCACCTCCTCTTTTGTCAGTATCTGGGTATCCCCATCTTTCTGAACGGCTATTAAAGTCACCGACAATAATGCAGTTTGTGTCAGTTATTTTCATGTTTGAGAGAGTAAGGTCCTTATCTGCTGGACTATACAGATTGTAAATTCTTATTTTCACGTCCTTTATGACTATACCAACACCTATAATTTCCGTTTGGTTGTTAGAGATCACAGATACTTTGCTGCAAGGTATTGTATTTCGTATTTCAGAAGCTGAAATACAAGACCACATGAATAGTCTAAATGAAATGTGTAGGGAACATAACATGAAAATTAGCACAAGCAAAACAGAGGTAATGACTATAACTAAAGAAGAACAAACATCAACAATTCACCTAAACGAACATCCCTTGAAACAAGTGAAGAGTTTCAAGTACCTGGGAAGTATAATATCATCAAACGGCAGATCAGAAGACGAGATCGAAAATAGGTGCAATAAGGCAAATCAACGCATTGGACAAATGGCACCAATACTAAAGAACAAACATGTATCAGTAACTACTAAGAAAGCACTTTACAACAGAATCTTCCTACCAACTCTATGCCAAACCTGGACAATGACAGAAAAAGAGAAAAGAAAAATCACAACAACAGAAATGAGGTTCCTGAGAAGAATATTCAACGTATCAAGAAGAGATCAGATCAGAAATGAAGAAATCAGGACTAAAGTGGGGGTTAAAGCAGCACTAGATTTTATTAGAAAGCAGCAAGTCAAATGGTTTGGCCATGCAAGTAGGTTACCAGTCAACAGCATACCACAACAAGCAATGATGTACAGACCAGATGGAAACAGAGGAAGAGGCCGACCACGTAAACGTTGGACGGAGGGAATAGCAGAGTCCATGGGAATATCGATATATGAAGCCCATAAGCGGACACTCTCACGAAGTTTATACTTCACCTCGACACCGCAAGGTACAAGAGGAACATGATGAGATGAGATGAGATTAGAACTCCTCCTTTGTGTCCTTCGCGGTCAAAACGTGTGGCCCGATATCCTCTGACTGAGAATTTGCGATTGGCGTTGAGGTGTGTCTCTTGAATGCACGCCACATCTATTCTATCTTTATGAAGACGCTGTGTTAGGGAGACTTTTCTTGTTACAAACTCCACTGTAGTATGTTGAGTGTCCGGGGTATTTGGTCAATAGCTCTTAACCTACTCCTCTGTGCCTTGACTCCACAGTACAGGGGAAGGTGACCACCAGTAGTCATGGGTGGACCCCCTCGAGGCAGGGGGCCCGGCACTATCACCGCCTGATGGGACTTCGCGGGATTAGCACTATAACGATTAATTTTAATTTGTGACATCATGAATTAAGTTACGTTGCATTGCGCTTTGTCAAACCTGTGGCTCAGTACATCCGATTTCGACAAGCATTTTTTGGGTGCTTTCCTTAGCCTTTGACTGTCCCAGTCTACCTACAAGGCAGCAGGTTTGTGTGTCGCTTGGTCTGGTCCCTCTCCCTTGACCTGTCCGACATGGGTGACCCTACCAGTAGCTGTGCTACCGTCGGCATAGCTCTTGGGGTCATTGGAACACACAAGCCCCTCTACCTCGTCACGGTGGACACACAGCGGAGGGGAGCCTGGGGTTCGACCTAATACTATGTGGCTCACATTACGGGTACAGTTTGCCCGAAGGAGTTATGAACGCATGCTGCATTCGAAACACAGCTGCGGGAGATTTGCAAGCAGACAGTCTTGCGCTGGTTTTCATACAATGGTATGAGTAAAGGTCGTTCAGAAAGCAATGCAAACTGCTGAACGTAAACTTGCCGAGAAATCATAAATCTTTAGTTGAGGTTGATAGCAGCACTAGATTTTATTAGATAAGAACAAGTGAAATGGTTCGGTCATGTAACTAGTCTGCCAACCAACAGTACACCACAGCAAGCAAAGATGTACAGACCAAATGGAACCAGAGAAGAGGCCAACCATGTAATAGATGGACAGAGGGAATAACAGAGTCCATGGGAATCGCGATATATGAAGCCCATAAACGGGCACTCTCCCACTGTTTATACTTCACCTCGACACCGCAAGGTACTAGAGGAATACGATGAAATGAGATGAGATGAGATGAGATGAGATGAGATGAGATGAGATGACATTGGAATCTGGATAAACACAACAGACACCAAAACATATCTTTGGAACTACATGGTGAATTTTTAAGGACCGTGCAGTGTTTGAAAATATTGCCGGCCCAAGGTTTGTATTTACCTATTATATTGCTTGAACTTTACAGAGGGTAGATACAAAACTTGGACAGGCAGTATTTTCAAACACTGCACAGCCATTAAAAATACACCCTTTAAAATCGGCCTGCATGATAACAACCGTACTATTCACCGATAGATATTTACAAATATGCGTCTAGCACCATGTAACCAATGCGTCTGAGGTATGTAAAAGGGCAATCTGCTTGACCTCCTAATAGAAGACGGGAGGGGGGGGGGAGGGGGAGGGGGGGGGGCTGGACGACAGCAGAAAGACACACACAGAGATACAGACACATGTCTCATCCAACAGTCTTCATCAACGAACTCAAGAGAATACTTATCTAGGAAACTGAAGTGTAATCAGATGAACGCAAAAACTAAGTCCTGCCATAGAGATGCAATTTGTATATAGTTTCTGGTACACAACTTCTGTTATCGATTTTGTTTAAGGAACATTTTCTAGTTGATTTTGTAGCTTTTACCCAAGCCAGGGCTGTGGGAAATGTGAAGATGGCACTTCAAAGATCACTGCTAGGGACTTTCTGCGCCGCGAGTTTCCAGTCTAGCTCTTCATTCTTCAAGCAGCCCTTGATTTACTGCTCCAGCGAACTCTTTGTTGTCCAGTTGAGCTTCTACATTGGCTTTCGGTCGTTCTTGTTTTTTCTTTGGGGCAGCCCGTCCATGCACAATAAGAGAAATCGATCATAAGTAAATTTAAAGAAGAATTCGCAAACGAGTTCAAAGCTTGAAAAATAGCATATTTTGAGATCATCATCATCATCATCATCATCATCATCATCATCATCATCATCATCATCATCATCATCATCATCATCATCATCATAATCATCATCATCATCATCTAGCATAATGGAGTCCAGCCAAAGCTTCTGAAAGAGAACGGCGGCGGTTGGCTGGAGGAGCCGACCGGCCTAGTATATTTGTTCGGGTAGCCACTTGGTATCCGCTATATGCTGGGTTGTTTCATGCAGACACAGTCATGTGCGAGGATTCAGAGGAATCGTACCCCAGAAAGGAGGTAACTGCAAGTTTGTGGCTGAGAGATTACAACGGTACCTGTAAACGTTAAATCGCTAACTTAGGATTAACTGTCAGGTCTTAGTCAGATATGACTGAGCTACCGTATAACTGTAGACGGTACTACCTGCTTTCTGTTAGCGCCGAATGTTGGGCGGCGCTCACCAAACCCGACACCCCACATTGTGCCAACGGCTTCGGGTGGAAGAATGCAATGGGAAAGGTACAATCCGTACCCTAGAGTGAGGAAATGCACCCTGAAGACTAAATGTCATGACAGGGCAGACCAGGCCCTAAGCCTTGGTCGGCAACTGGTCTAGGATCGAAGCTCAGACAGACGGACAGTTATAGTATTGCTTTGCTGATCCAGCAGCGTCTGCAGCTTGTCTTGTTCCAGATGAGATGGTGTTACCTTTCCTATGGAGTAAACTAGACAGGCAGAGAGAGGGATCATGCTGCATGGGCAACACCTGGTCTCTAAATTCAGCCCAGGCTTTGTGTTATGGAGAGGTATAACCCCACTTTACAAACTATCGTCTGTCAAGACGGCAAGGTGACAGTCGGTCAATTTAGGATTACAGCATGATATGAATGGCTGTATGAGATATGTACATCTGGAATAGTAGTTATCCCGAGGAACTCGAATATTAATGAATTGCTAATACTCTATAGTTGAATAACAGAGATGGACTTCATCACTCATCAGACGGCTTTTCAAGTAAGTTCTATAGATGTCTTATTTTGAAGCTTGGCCGACATATTGTTCCATGGCTGCTATGTTGAACATTATCGCTGGACAGCCTCAGTTGGAGATCTTTCATGTTTGATTATTCGAGAATACATGTTTGTTAGAAACCCGCAGAAGCTTGGCCGGGACCAGCACGTCACACAGACTCACAGCAGATTCATGTTCCGAGACAAGCTTCTCGTTCTGTGACGAGTTCTTTCTTCTGATATATTTTCCAGAACTTGTTTATGGATTACCGTTTCGTTCCTGTCAGTTGTCGATACAATCATACATGGACAGATTTTATTCGTGTTTCATTGCGTTTATTCATGTTGTATGTTTCAGAATCACAGAGTGCATGCAACAAAAGTCGAAAATCGGACTTTGAACTTAAATATCACAGAAAAGTCATTAGAATATCGCGAATGAAGGGGAAAAAAACACCAGACATTCTACAACAGTGGTTCTCAACCGGTGAGAAATTCCCCCACAGGGGGGACTTTTAGGGTTTCCAGGGGGGGGGGGGAGGGAATGAAGACCATTTCAAGATCGCGTTAATACAAGAACCGATTACTTGATATTGTTTTTCCCTTCATACTTTACAGTTATGTACGTCTCATCCTTCTAAAATTCATTTAATAAAGTAAGTGGACCCACAAATCATGTTTTATGTGGATGTCTAGACTTGTTTTAGTATATGCTATTAAATTTACCTTCCATTTTTACGTATACTGTGTAGGGGTGGTTTTTTTTAGATAGAAATATGAAAGGGGGGAATGACGTTCTGAAAATATGGTGAAGGGGGGCACGGGCCAAATTTTTGATAGGAAGGGGGGAATGACGTTCTGAAAATATGGTGAAGGGGGGCGCGGGCCAAAAAAAGGTTGAGAACCACTGTTCTACAAGATCCGAACATCGAATAAAACAAAAAGCGATTCCTTAAATATAGTGAGGCGTTAACAATTAAACGGTTAAAACCGGTTTTATGCAAACGGAAAGAGTGTTAAATTTGAAATTAGCGTGGCGACAACAGATGCTCCATATTCTTACAATACCTGTGACTATGTGTTTTAATTACACACCACAGCTTAACAATACACATAGATTCCCCAACACTCCAACTTAACAAAACACATAGATTCCCCAACACTCCAACTTAACAAAACACATAGATTCCCCAACACTCCAACTTAACAATACACCTAGATTCACCAACACTTCAACTTAACAAAACAAATAGATTCACCAACACTTCAACTTAACAAATCACATAGATTCCCCAACACTACAACTTAACAAAACACATAGATTCACCAAGACTCCAACTTAACAAAACAAATAGATTCACCAACAATACAACTTAACAAAACAAATAGATTCACCAACACTACAACTTAACAAAACACCTAGATTCACCAACACTCCAACTTAACAAAACAAATAGATTCACCAACACTCCAACTTAACAAAACAAATAGATTCACCAACGCTACAACTTAACAAAACAAATGGATTAACCAAACACTACAACTTAACAAAAGAAATGGATTCACCAACAATACAACTTAACAATACACCTAGATTCACAAACACTCCAACGTAACAAAACACATAGATTCACCAACACTACAACTTAACAAAACAAATAGATTCACCAACACTACAACTTAACAATACACCTAGATTCACCAGCACTACAACTACTAAAGGAGTATTGGTTTTGGTGAATTTACGTGTTTTGTTAAGTATAGTGTTTTTTTTTTTTTAAATCAAGGTGCTAATCAAATTGTAGTGTTGGTGAGTCTTCCATCTATCCATCATGTGTCATGCCGGTAAGCGTGGGCGGTCATGTTCTGCCATCTCACTCGATCACCAGAGTCGTGGATCAGCTCCGTGTTCCTGTCTCGACCATGCCACAAGGCCAAGCCATCCAGGTACTTGCTTCTAGGTCTTCCCCTTGGTCTGTTCCCCTCGATCTTACCAGTTGTCACCAAGTTCTCCAAATCATTTCTTCTCATAACATGCCCAAAAAATTGTGACTGTCTACGTCTAATGTCTCTAATCAGTTTACGATCTTCGTTTGTTTCTTGAAGAACTTGTTCATTGGTCTTTCTGGCTGTCCATGGTATTTTTTGCATTTTCCTCAGAAACCACATTTCTACAGCCATCAGATGTTTTTCAGCCTGACTGCTCATTGTCCAAGCTTCACATCCATATAAAAGTACAGGTTCTATGTAGCATCTCAACACTCTTTTTCTCGTTTCAATTGACATCTTTTTATTGATCAGTATGTTTTTCATCTAGCTAAAGGCTACTTTTGCCATGGCGAGTCTTTTTCTAATCTCTTCAAGGCATCTCCCATCAGATGTTATTACTGTTCCGAGATAATTGTACCTATTCACTTGAAGAATATTTCCATTTACTTGTATATTACATTGTGGTATTTCGTTCTTCCTAGTGACAACCATAATCTGTGTCTTTTTACAATTTAATTCTAACCCTAGTTGTTCACTGTGTGTAACAACCGCATCTACTAAATGTTGCAGGTTCTGTTCATTGTTTGCAATCAAGACTGTATCATCTGCATATCTAATGCTATTGATGCATCGTCCCCCAATGTTGATTCCTTCCATATCTTCAATATTTCTGAAAATACTTTCACTGTACAGGGAAAACAGATCTGGAGACATTACACATCCCTGTCTCACACCTCTCTTAATAGGCTGATATTGGCTTACTCCATTATCAACTCTTATGGCAGCTTGTTGTTTCCAATATATGTTTTTTAGAAGTCTAAGGTCTTTTCCATGAATCTGTAGATCCGCAAGCATCCTTATCATGTTGACATGTCTCACTTTATCAAAAGCCTTTGTGTAGTCAATAAAGCGAAGGTTTAGATCTCCGTTTACTTCTATAGAACATTCGATTACTGTTCTCAGTATATACACTGCATTTACTGTACCCTTGCCTTGGAGAATCTAGATGTTTTGTCAAATTGTAGTGTTGGTGAATCTAGGCGTTTTGTCAAATAGTAAGTAGTGTTGGTGAATGTAGGGTGTTTGGATCTAATTGTATTGTTAGTGAATCTACGTGTTGTTTAAATTGTAATGTTAGTGAATGTAGTTGTTTTTGGGTCTAATTGTAGTGTTTTGTCAAATTGTGTAGTCATGGTGAATCGGTGTGTTTTGACAAATTATGGTGTTGGTGAATCTAGGTATTTTGTCAAACTGTATTGTAGGTGAAATACCAACAGTAAAACTTGACAAAACACCTAAATTCACCAACATTACAATTCGACAAATCAAAAGTATACATTTCACGTAAATACCATCACTTTTGACGACATATGTAATCTCACCAGCAACCGTTAGCCCACGCGTCATGACAATGTAATCTTATCACAACTTCTGGTATCGATCTGTTTTTAACAAAACTTTCTCCAGTAATGCCATCAGTAGTCTGAGGGCAGGTTCGGATACTTTTAATTGCTAGTTTATCGAATATCGAATCCAGCCAAGGCGCGTGGAAGTAGCAGTACTGTCAAGCATTAAGTGGATTCTTCGTGTGAGAACTGCGTCACAGATTTGTTTGGTGTTCGTAAAACACTTCTTGAACTCTCACTTCTGGTCTTTGTAGAGGGTCAGCGGTTCTTAAGCTTTTTTAAAATGGTATTGGTACTAGTTATTCAGTTAGTCGGCAGATCATCCTCATTGCACATTGAACCATTCAGTCCATAAGTGCTCGGATCCCCTCCTCAGTAAATCCCGCAGCGTGTAGCGGATTACGACACCCGTTCTGTGTTGGTTTATTAATATTTCTTTTAGCTTTCTGCGTACTGTTCTTGTTTGGCTACACCTGTTTTAACTTGCTGTTCTCACAGTCTGACCATGGTTGTGGATTCCCAGTCTTCACTTGGTTCTCGCAAAAGTCTTACTTCTCGTAGAGCATTCAGTATATCAGCCTGGTCCATGGCTCACCCGTCCTTCACAGTAGCCTTACCTGCAAGCCTGTCAGCACGAAAATGAAAATAATCTTTGTCAGAGACATAAACCACTGCCTTAGGACACACGCAATCTCTATCTTCCTAGCATACTCATTGATTGAGTCTCTAAGAAAGCATGCCCGAGTGAATTTCTGTGTCTCGAGATATGCCAGTACTGTGCTGTTTAAACTTAATGTTTAGTATGCCGGTTATGGTCACTTCTTTAAGGCTCTAGCCCCAGGGGTAAGTCAGTGAATCAAGGACCATTTGGCATACCTTGGAAAGGGGGGGGGGGTATTAGGATTATGGGGAGTCTTACTGACTACACCATTCCCCCCCCCCCCCCCCCCCCAGGGAGTGCTGGTTGGTGATAACCAATAGACCGTTACGTTAGTTCGACAAAACACCTAGATTCACAAATACTACATGTTGACAAAATACCTAGATTCACAAATACTACATGTTGACAAAACACATAGATTCACAAATACTACATGTTGACAAAACACCTAGATTCACAAATACTACATGTTGACAAAACACCTAGATTCACAAATAGTACATGTTGACAAAACACGTAGATTCACAAATAGTACATGTTGACAAAACACCTAGATTCACAAATACTACAGGTTGACAAAACACATAGATTCACAAATACTACATGTTGACAAAACACCTAGATTCACAAATACTACATGTTGACAAAACACCTAGATTCACAAATAGTACATGTTGACAAAACACGTAGATTCACAAATACTACATGTTGACAAAACACCTAGATTCACAAATACTACATGTTGGCAAAACACCTAGGTTCACAAATACTGCATGTTGACAAAACATCTAGATTGACAAATACTACATGTTGACAAAAAACTTAGATTCACAAATAGTACATGTTGACAAAACACCTAGATTCACAAATACTACAGGTTGACAAAACACATAGATTCACAAATACTACATGTTGACAAAACACAGTTATCAGTTATCAGTTATCAGTTATCAGTTGGGGTATCTTCATTGCACTCCGGACATGTCCATAGGTGCTCAGATCCTCCCCCCCCCCCCCCCAGCATATGCATCAGCGTCCGGTGGCTAATAGTGCCAGTTCTGTGTTGGTTGACGAGGCGCTTTGTTTTCCCGATGTACCTCTCGCGTCTGGCTGTGCCGATTCTTACTCCCAGGTCTTTCATCCTGGACAGCGATGTGGAATCACTGACGTCAAAGTCCTCTGTTCTCGCCATATCTTTAAGGACGTTAATAACATCGGCACGATCCATGGGCTGGCCATCTACAGGGGGTGCAGAGCCAGCCAGTTTGTCAGCTCGTTCATTTCCCTCGACTCCCGCATGTCCCGGGACGAAGATGAAGGTGACTTTACGGACAACAGACTTCCGCAGCGATTCAGTCCACTGTCTACGAACAGATCCAGCTTCGACCTTCTGAATCATGCTCATTGAATCACTTAGTACACACACGTTGGTATAATGCTGTGATTCCAGCCATATGAAAGCCTGTGTAACTGCCATCACCTCCATCGTCATGCTGCTCGTGGTCATAGAGTGGGCACCACTGGATTCTTGAACGGTTCGGCCCGCTGAACGGGCTGTAAATGCCCACGCACTTCTCTGCTGCTTTACAACAGATCCATCTGTATAGATGAGCACTTCGGGGCTATCTGAGTGTTCATAGATGAGCGCGTTAACCTCTGCATTGACAGCGGCAGGGTTCTGCTCTCTGCACCGTCTGTCGAGTGTGATAATGCAGGAGAAAGTGAACTTAAAAGCTGGAGGCACCGGCACCCATTCCTTGCCGGAATTGATACTGGTAAGACTGCAGACCTGTCTGACGACATCTTCCGCCCGACCCATCCATGATTTGCCCCTCTTTAGCCTGTCACCCTTTTCTCTGAATATAGCGTCACGCAGAGGGTGCTGCTCATCTGCACTTATTTTTAAGTATGCACGAGCTCTCCAGATCTTGATCCTGTGTTCCATTGTCGGGAAGTCAAGGAGGTAAGACAAAACACTTAGATTCCCAAAAACTACATGTTGACAAAACACCTAGATTCACAAATACTACATGTTGACAAAACACATAGATTCACAAATACTGCATGTTGACAAAACACATAGATTCACAAATACTACATGTTGACAAAACACCTAGATTCACAAATACTACATGTTGACAAAACACATAGATTCACAAATACTACATGTTGACAAAACACCTAGATTAACAAATACTACATGTTGACAAAACACCTAGATTCACAAATACTACATATTAACAAAACACCTAGATTCACAAATACTACATGATGACAAAACACCTAGATTCACAAATACTACATGTTGACAAAACACCTAGATTCACAAATACTACATGATAACAAAACACCTAGATTCACAAATACTACATGTTGACAAAACACCTAGATTCACAAATATTACATGTTGACAAAACACCTTGATTCACAAATACTACATGATGACAAAACACCTAGATTCACAAATACTACATGTTGCAAAACACCTAGATTCACAAATACTACATGTTGACAAAACAACTAGATTCACAAATACTACATGTTGACAAAACACCTAGATTCACAAATACTACATGTTGACAAAACACCTAGATTCACAAATACTACATGTAGACAAAACACCTAGATTCACAAATACTACATGTTGACAAAACACATAGATTCACAAATACTACATGTTGAAAAAACACCTAGATTCACAAATACTACATGTTGACAAAACACATAGATTCACAAATACTACATGTTGACAAAACATCTAGATTCACAAATATTAAATGTTGACAAAACACCTAGATTCACAAATACTACATGTTGACAAAATACCTAGATTCACAAATACTACAGGCTGACAAAACACCTTGATTTACAAATACTACAGGCTGACAAAACACCTAGATTCACAAATACTACAGACTGTCAAAACACCTAGATTCACAAATACTACAGGCTGACAAAAGAAGGAGAAGAAAGTAAAGAAAAAAGAAGAAGAAGAAGAAGAATAAGAATAATAATAATAATAATAAGAAGAAGAAGAAGAAAAGAAGAAGAAGAAGAAGAAGAAGAAGAAGAAGAAGAAGAAGAAGAAGAAGAAGAAGAAGAAGAAGAAGAAGAAGAAGATAGGTCTAAGACCCTACAAAACTTTCCCGTTACCCTTGGTGTCACAGTTCGAGAATCCTTGCATGACGACACTCATCACAGTTCAAGCACGAAATGCTGGTCTTGGACTGTCAACGCTCATATCTGCAAACAGATAAACGTCTACAGAAAGGTGTGCACCACTCCGGGTGTGAATCTATGTCAACATTGTGACATTTCTAATATCTTAACGGATATCTTAACGGTTAACCGGGACAAGAGGGGAAACGGTTAGCAAGAAGCAGGGGGAGACAAAGGTTAGCAAGAACAGGAGCAGACAACAGTTAGCAAGAACAAGAGGGGACAACAGTTAGCAAGAACAAGAGGGAACAACAGTTAGCAAGAACAAGAGGAGACAACAGTTAGCCAGAACAGGAGGGGACAACAGTTAGCAAGAACAAGAGGGGACAACAGTTAGCAAGAACAAGAGGGGACAACAGTTAGAAAGAACAGGAGGAGACAACAGTTAGCCAGAACAGGAGGGGACAACAGTTAGCAAGAAGAAAAGGGGACAACAGTTAGCAAGAAGAAAAGGGGACAACAATTAGCAAGAAGAAAAGGGGACAACAGTTAGCAAGAACAAGAGGGGACAACAGTTAGCAAGAACAGGGGGAGACAACTGTTAGCCAGAACAGGATGGGACAACAGTTAGCAAGAACAAGAGTGGAGAACAGTTAGCAAGAAGAAAAAGGGACAACAGTTAGCAAGAAGAAAAGGGGACAACAGTTAGCAAGAAGAAAAAGGGGACAACAGTTAGCCAGAACAGGGGGAGACAACAGTTAGCCAGAACAAGAGGGGACAACAGTTAGCCAGAACAGGATGGGACAACAGTTAACAAGAAGAAAAGGGGACAACAGTTAGCAAGAAGAAAAGGGGACAACAGTTAGCAAGAACAAGAGGGGACAACAGTTAGCAAGAACAAGAGGGGACAACAATTAGCAAGAACAAAAGGGGACAACAGTTAGCAAGAACAAGAAGGGACAACAGTTAGCAAGAACAGGGGGAGACAACAGTTAGCCAGAACAGGAGTTGACAACAGTTAGCAAGAACAAGAGGGGACAACAGTTAGCAAGAAGAAAAGGGGACAACAGTTAGCAAGAAGAAAAGGGGACAACAGTTAGCAAGAACAAGAAAGAACGAACGAACGAACTTTATTTTCGAAGGGTAACAAATTGGGCACGCAGGCCCGTCTTACATTCGGCCCTTCCAATCACTCATCTTTCGTTCATCAGTGCATAGTGCATTCACATAGGGAAAAAAACCATTGTCAAATGAATGTTGTAAGCATAAACAATGCATGTTACCACCATGTTATGAGACAAATCCCCCACTCACCCACCCATCCCCTATCCATCCGTGTGTCCCCCACACACACATCCACCACCCAACCACACGCATACCCACAGGCACATACATGACCCCATCCATCCACCCATCCCACAACCCACACATCCCACACACACCCCCACATACACCATCTCCCCCCACACACACACATCTCCCACCCACCACACACCCCCACACACATCCCCCACCCACCCACACACAAACCCAGACACACATGCATGCAACCACCCATCCATACCCACCCACACATCCCCCACCTTCACACATCTCCTCACCCACACGCACATCTCCTCCACCACCCACCCACATATCCTCCACCTCCCACCCACACACCCCAACCACTCAGCCAAACACACATTCCCCAACCACATATCCAACACCTACACACATATTCCCGCCAACTTACCCACACACAAAACCCGCACCCACCCACACATCCCCCACTTACACACATATCACCCACCCACACAATCTCCCCCACCCACACATCCCGCACCCACGGGTTTTCCTCAAGAGGGGAAAACAGCAAGAACAGGAGGAAAGAACAGTTAGCAAGAGCAGGAGGAAAGAACAGTTAGCAAGAGCAGGAGGAGACAACGGTTGGCAAGAACAAGAGAAGACAACAGTTAGCAAGAACAAGAGAAGACAACAGTTAGCAAGAAGAAGAGAAGACATCAGTTAGCAAGAACAAGAGAAGACAACAGTTAGCAAGAACAGGAGGAGACAACAGTTAGCAAGAACAAGAGAAGACATCAGTTAGCAAGAACAAGAGAAGACAACAGTTAGCAAGAACAAGAGAAGACAACAGTTAGCAAGAACAAGAGAAGACAACAGTAAGCAAGAACAAGAGAAGACATCGGTTAGCAAGAACAATAGGAGACAACAGTAAGTAAGAACAAGAGAAGACATCGGTTAGCAAGAACAGGAGGAGACAACAGTAAGCAAGAACAATAGGAGACAACAGTAAGCAAGAACAGGAGGAGACAACAGTAAGCAAGAACAGGAGGAGACAACAGTAAGCAAGAACAAGAGAAGACATCGGTTAGCAAGAACAGGAGGAGACAACAGTAAGCAAGAACAGGAGGAGACAACAGTAAGCAAGGACAAGATGAGGCAACTGTTAGCAAGAACAGGAGGGGACAACACTAAGCAAGAACAAGAGAAGACAAGAAGACGATACAAGTGAGAAGATAACATCAAGAGATGGACGAACAACAATATGACAGAATGTACAATCAAGGTGAGAGACAAACAATGTTGGAGATTTATTGCAGTCAACTTTCATTGTGGAGACGGCACCTGATTGGTTGAGTGAACGACTATAAGTGTTCGCAAACAAGCCGATGTGTGGGCATATGAAACGGGTTGACTATCTGTAAAGCTGTACAAATATAGTTGGTAAATCTACACCAATCTTGGCCGACCTCCTTGGCCAAGGCGTTAACGACATTGTTCGTAATCCTGTATATCCACCTAGGGTAAACAGCAGCTGCGAGAATCGGCAGCGGTTCGCTCCGCGCTGGTAACTAACGGGGGTTTGCGAGTCGGTCGTTCTGAAACAATGGCAAACTACTGAACATATAACTTACCTAGTACATAAACAGCAGTTGGAAAATGCTGGTGTTGACTGCAACGTCCTGTAAGGGATATGCAACATTTAAAATTTAAAAACATCTCCACAAATGTAAAGCGGAATTCATTAACTTTACAAGAGCACAATCATAAGTGATGTTTAGGCGGTAGCGTGGTGGCTAGGTACTCTCCGGCCGGCACGGTGGTCACGCGTTCGATCCCCAACGGTTGCGTTTTCGACTTTTTAAATACTGACCTGAGCTCCCATCTAACTCTAACATCACCTAGCATCACGTGCCATGCCGACAAGCGTCACCAGAGTCGTGGCTCAGTTCTGTGTTCTTGCCTCGACCATACCATGTGGCCAGGCCATCCAGGTATTTGCTTCTCTGATTTCCTCTTGTTATTTTCCCCCCAATCTTACCGATTGTCACAAGTTCTCCAATTTATTTCTTCTCTTAACGTGTCCAAAAACTATGACAGTCTACGCCTAATTTCTTTAACCAGTTTACGATTTTGATGCACTTCTTGTAGGATTTGGTCAATGGTTTTTCTGTCTGTACTTGGTATTTTTAGCATTTTCCTCAGAAACGACATTTCCACAGACATCATATGTTTTTCAGCTTGTCTGCTCGTCGTCCACGATCCACATCCATACAAAAGTACAGGTGCTCAACACTCTTTTTCTCCCAACAGAGGTTGACTGCTCCGAGATAATTGTACCGATTCACTTGTTTAACTTATTTTCACTTATTCTTCACTTATTCCCATTCACTTGTATATTACATGGTGCAATGTGGGTGCCACGTAATGTCCTGGGGAGTGGGTGCAACGTAATGTCCAGGGGAGTAAGTGCACGTAATGTCCAGGGGAGTGGGTGCAACGTAATGTCCAGGGGAGTAAGTGCAACGTAATGTCCTGGGTAATGGGTGCAACGTAATGTCCTGGGGAGTTGAAGCAACGTAATGTCCTGGGGAGTTGAAGCAACGTAATGTCCTGGTGAGTGGGTGCCACGTAAATTCCTGAGGAGTTGAAGCAACGTAATGTCTTTGTGATTTGACGCCACGTAATGTCCTAAGGAGTTGAAGCAACGTAATGTCCTGGGGAGTTGAAGCAACATAATGTCCTGGGGAGCTGAAGCAACGTAATGTCCTGGGGAGTTGAAGCAACGTAATGTCTTGGGGAGTGGGTGCCACGTAATGTCCTGAGGAGTTGAAGCAACGTACTGTCCTGGGGAGTTGAAAGTAACGTAATGTCCTGGGGAGGTGAAGCAACGTAATGTCCTGGGGAGTTGAAGCAACGTAATGTCCTGGGGAGTTGAAGGAACGTAATGTCCTGGGGACTGGGTGCAACGTAATGTCATGGAGAGTTGAAGCAACGTAATGTCCTGGGGACTGGGTACAACGTAATGTCATGGGGAGTTGAAGCAACGTAATGTCTTGACGAGTTGAAGCAACGTAATGTCATGGGGAGTTGAAGCAACATAATGTCCTGGGGAGTGGGTGCAACGTAATGTCATGGGGAGTTGAAGCAACGTAATGTCCTGGGGAGTTGAAACAACGTAATGTCCGGGGGAGTTGAAGCAATGTAATGTCATGGGGAGTTGAAGCAACGTAATGTCCTGGGGAGTTGAAACAACGTAATGTCCTGGGGAGTTGAAGCAACGTAATGTCATGGGGAGTTGAAGCAACGTAATGTCATGGGGAGTTGAAGCAACGTAATGTCATGGGGAGTTGAAGCAACGTAATGTCATGGGGAGTTGAAGCAACGTAATGTCCTGGATTGTTGAAACAACGTAATGTCCTGGGGAGTTGAAGCAATGTAATGTCATGGGGAGTTGAAGCAACGTAATGTCATGGGGAGTTCAAACAACGTAATGTCCTGAGGAGTTGAAGCAACGTAATGTCATGGGTAGTTGAAGCGACGTAATGTCATGGGGAGTGGGTGCAACCTAATGTCATGGGGAGTTGAAGCAACGTAATGTCCTGGGGAGTTGAAACAACGTAATTTCCTGGGGAGTTGAAGCAATGTAATGTCATGGGGAGTTGAAGCAACGTAATGTCCTGGGGAGTTGAAACAACGTAATGTCCTGAGGAGTTGAAGCAACGTAATGTCATGGGGAGTTGAAGCAACGTAATGTCATGGGGAGTTGAAGCAACGTAATGTCCTGGGGTGTTGAAGCAACGTAATGTCCTGGGGAGTTGAAGCAACGTAATGTCCTGAGGAGGTGAAGCAACGTAATGTCCTGGGGAGTTGAAGCCACGTAATGCCCTGGTGAGTGGGTGCCACGTAATGTCCTGAGGAGTTGAAGCAACGTAATGTCATGGGGAGTTGGAGCAACGTAATGTCATGGGGAGTTGAAGCAACGTAATGTCATGGGGGAGTTGAAGCCACGTAATGCCCTGGTGAGTGAGTGCCACGTAATGTCCTGAGGAGTTGAAGCCACGTAATGTTCTGGGGAGTTGAAGCCACGTAATGTCCTGGGGAGTTGAAGCAACGTAATGTCATGGGGAGTTGAAGCAATGTAATGTCCTGGGGAGGTGAAGAAACGTAATGTCATGGGGAGTTGAAGCAATGTAATGTCCTGGGGAGTTGAAGCAACGTAATGTCCTGGGGAGTGGGTGTAACGTAATGTCCTGGGTAGTTGAAGCAACGTAATGTCCTGGGGAGTTGAAGCAACGTAATGTCCTGGTGAGTGGGTGCCACGTAATGTCCTGGGGAGTTGAAGCAACGTAATGTCCTGGGGAGTTGAAGCAACGTACTGTCATGGGGAGTTGAAGCAACGTAATATCCTTGTGAGTGGGTGCCACGTAATGTCCTGGGGAGTTGAAGCAAGGTAATGTCCTGGGAAGTTGAAGCAACGTAATGTCATGGGGGAGTTGAAGCAATGTAATGTCCTGGTGAGTGGGTGCTACGTAATGTCCTGGGGAGTTGAAGCAACGTAATGTTCTGGGGAGTTGAAGTAACGTAATGTCATGGGGAGTTGAAGCAACGTAATGTCATGGGGAGTTGAAGCAATGTAATGTCCTGGGGAGTTGAAGCAACGCAATGTCCTGGGGAGTGGGTGCAACGTAATGTCCTGGGTAGTTGAAGCAACGTAATGTCATGGGGAGTTGAAGCAACGTAATGTCCTGGTGAGTGGGTGCCACGTAATGTCCTGGGGAGTTGAAGCAAAGTAATGTCCTGGGGAGTTGAAGCAACGTACTGTCATGGGGAGTTGAAGCAACGTAATGTCCTGGTGAGTGGGTGCCACGTAATGTCCTGGGGAGTTGAAGCACGGTAATTTCCTGGGAAGTTGAAGCAACGTAATGTCATGGGGGAGTTGCAGCAATGTAATGTCATGGGGAGTTGAAGCAACGTAATGTCCTGGGGAGTTGAAACAACGTAATGTCCTGGGGAGTTGAAGTAACGTAATGTTCTGGGGAGTTGAAGTAACGTAATGTTCTGGGGAGTTGAAGCAACGTAATGTCATGGGGAGTTGAAGCAACGTAATGTCCTGGGGAGTTGGTCCTGGGATGTAAAGGCGTGATACTGACCTCATAACCCACTAAGAGACGAGTGGTCTATAAAATATAGGTCTAACACCATATACTCAAATGAGCCCTAAAGATTATGAAAGGATCCTTAACTTTTGCTGTTTCACAAGTGACGAAATGGACGCTGGTGCCAAAAAAATCTTCCTCGGCACGAAAACACACAACAACAATAGAAAGACACTGACACAATTATAAAGAGTATATTTTAATGACTGTGCAGTGTTTGAAAATATTGCCGTTCCAAGTTTTGTATTTACCTATTATGTTGCATGAACTTTACAGAGGATGAATACAAAACTTGGACTGGCAATATTTTCACACACAGCACAGTCATTACAAATACACCATATATTAGAAAAGTACAAAGTCACTTTGCTGAGTTCTGGGGCGATTTTTTATGAGGGTAATTTCATTTTGAGTTACTTTAAAATCGGCTTTAGAAGCCACAACGCCCGTCTCTGGTTTAAGTAGACATGGTGAAAATTCCCGCATGGGGTTGTGTTAGTTCTTTTACAGGAAGTCGCAGTCAGCCCCAGTATTGTTTTAGTGGTTTGGGGTTTCTTGGCAAGTTTACGTTCAGTAATTTGCCGTTGCATACTGAACGACCGACACTCATACCATTGTATGAATTCCAACGCAAAGCGGTCTGTTGTCGAATCTCCCGCAGCTGTTTTCGAACTCGTTATGCGGGATTGTGAATTGCGTTCGTAGCTCCTTCACCACAGCGGCGGCCAGTATGTGGGGTCTACAATAAAAACCAATAAGGGGTCAGCGTAGCCGAATGGATAAGAGGTTCGCTTTTAAACATCCTGTGTGCTGATGCTGAAGTAGCGGGTTCAACCCCTACACCGGTCTGCAGGACTATAATGTTGACTTTTCTTCATTGACTTGGGGACGTACATTACAAGTATCTCTGAAGCCGGAGTGTGTTCACCTGATGGCGAGGGACACTGGTAATACCGACACCTAAGCCACACGCAAATTTCAGTCTAGTGCTAGTAGTGTGTAGGCACTACGCTTGAGTTCAAAGCGAGAGAGAGAGAGAGAGCAAAACAAACAAACAAACAAACAAACAAACACACGCAAAACGAATAGGATGGTAACTCCGGTAACTCCCTATGTGATCTCAGAGTGGCATATCTTTCTCGGATCTAGAACGTATGTTCACATTCCGTACGCTAACCATCCATTGATAGTTGGAAATCGATGTGGGTAGGCTGAAGTCCCCACTGCCCAGATAACAGTTCAAAATGACATAACCCATTCGCAAAATGACACAACCCATTCACAAAATGACATAACCCATTCACAAAATGACATAACCCTTGTATACAATGACATAAACCATTCATAAAATGACATAACTCATTCACAAGATGACATAACCCATTCACAAAATGACATAACCCGTTCACAAAATGATATAATCCATTCACAAAATGACATAACCCATGTATACAATGACATAAACCATTCATAAATGACATAACTCATTCACAAAATGACATAACCCATTCACAAAATGACATAACCCGTTCACAAAATGATATAACCCATTAACAAAATGACATAACCCATGTATACAATGACATAACCCATTCACAAAATGACATAACCCATTCACAAAATGATATAACCCATTGACAAAATGACATAACCCATGTATACAATGACATAAACCATTCACAAAATGACATAACTCATTCACAAAATGACATAATCCGTTCACAAAATGATATAACCCATTAACAAAATGACATAACCCATTCACAAAATGACATAACCCATTTACAAAATGACATAACCCATTCACAAAATGACATAACCCATGTATACAATGACATAAACCATTCATAAAATGACATAACTCATTCACAAGATGACATAACCCATTCACAAAATGACATAACCCGTTCACAAAATGATATAATCCATTCACAAAATGACATAACCCATGTATACAATGACATAAACCATTCATAAATGACATAACTCATTCACAAAATGACATAACCCATTCACAAAATGACATAACCCGTTCACAAAATGATATAACCCGTTAACAAAATGACATAACCCATGTATACAATGACATAACCCATTCACAAAATGACATAACCCATTCACAAAATGATATAACCCATTAACAAAATGACATAACCCATGTATACAATGAGATAAACCATTCACAAAATGACATAACTCATTCACAAAATGACATAATCCGTTCACAAAATGATATAACCCATTAACAAAATGACATAATCCATTCACACAATGACATAACCCATTCACAAAATGAATGTTTATAACAATTGTGTTTCTGATATACATACATTTGGATTCTCGCAGGTGGTAGGGAGTTTGTGCACTGTGCTGCAGGACTCCTTGTGTGATAGAGGGAAGCAAACTGTGGCACTTGTGGGATGACATCGGGGCCATGATGGGATGAGTGGAGTGGGTTAGGCTTCTGACTGTTTATCAGCAACGTAATATGGAGTGTGGCAGCGAGATAAATACTACACACACACACACACACACATACACACACACACACGCACGCACACATACACACACACACACACTCTCTCTCTCTCTCTCTCTCTCTCGCACACACAAACAAACACTCACTGTGTCTCAAAGTGTTTTGTAATGCCACTGGAGAGAGAGAGAGAGAGAGAGAGAGAGAGAGAGAGAGAGAGAGAGAGAGAGAGAGAGAGAGAGAGAGAGAGAGAGAGTGAGAGTGAAAGAGAAAAAGAGGCTGACACAGAGAGTGAGGGGAGGAAGGGAAAGATTTGAGGGAGAGAGATGGCGAAAGAAAGAGTGAATGAACGAATGAACGAACACACTTTATTTTCAAAGGATCGCAGATTGAGCACGCATAAGTCTTACATTCGGCCCTTCCAACAGCCCGTCTCCCGTACATCAATTATCTATTGTCCATGCCCATTCACATAAAAAATAAACATTATCAAATGAATGTTCTGAACATAAACAACCCAATTGCTTGTACATGAGACAAGAAGACAGACAGACACAAACACACACACAGACATGCATACATTCATACACACACATACCTGCATACACACATCATTTACACACCACCCACCCAATAACACACACTCACCCTCGCATACATATATATTCATTCACAGTCAGAAACTCACTAACAAAAACAAAGACACACACAAAATAAATCAAAACAAGAAAGACAAGAAGAATGAAGAACAAACAGTAACTTCACTTATTGATTAAACATTTAACCACGCACTGAGTGTCAACAGAGCTTATTGACAATCTCTGAGAGACATTTATAACCCCACTTTACACATTACTGCCAGTCTTAAATTCATTTTCTTACTACAATTACTCTCGCTACAAAAAAGTCACCCCTCCGTATTTCTGTTGAGAAGATCGTCTAGGCAGGCAGAACATCATTGCGAAAACAGCCAGACAAGACAGAACACCGCGCATGACATTCTTAAATGGGGTAGTTTATTTTTGCCGGTAATACGATTTCGTCGTTGGGTGAAAATTGCACCAGATGAGAACAAGAAAATGGATTCCAGATGTAAATGATTTGTGGAGCGATAGGGACTTTGTGAAAATAGGGAATCTTTTCATGTCTATGAGTTTTCTTTTAAAGTGGTTGTTGATGTATCGTTGTAATCATCATCATCATCATCATCATCATCATCATCATCATCATCATCATCATCATCATCATCATCATCATCATCATCATCATCATCATCATCATCATCATCATCATCATCATCATCATCAACGTCGTCGTCGTCGTCGTCCACGTCGTCGTCGTCGTCGTCGTCATCATCATCATCATCATCATCATCATCATCATCATCAAGCGAATTACCAGACATGAACAATCCTTGAAACAAAACTGAGTTCAATCATACTATGTGAGAGGAGGTGTATATGAACTGTCAAATGAAAAGGGATAGAGAGACAAATGATATACAAAGAACGAGTGCAGGGATAACACAGGTTACTGAATTTATAGAACACCAAAGAAGTAAGTGGTTCGGACATTTAGCTATAATGGAACAAGGTCAAACAGCGGTTAAAGCGTTCTACACGAGAACATGGGGGTACAAGGCGAGAGGACGACTCAGGAGGAGTTGGCTGCATGGACTAAAAGAGACATCGAAGAAATAAAATATAACGTCTCTACAAGCGAATGGACGAACGGAAAAAACGAACAGAAATTTGGCACCCAAGCCCGTCTTACATTCGGCCATTCCAATCAGTCATCTTTCGTACATCAATTGTCAATTGTGCATGTTACATTCACATAAGTAAACACATGGTCACATGAAAGTTGTGACCATAAACCATGCATATTACCATGTTATGAGACAGGCAAGCAGCCAGATACACTTACACATGCACAAGCATAAACACATACATACATACATACATACATTCACCATTTACACAAACTCTCATAGTTATGCATCCACACAAATACACACTCCCTCGCAAACACAAACTCACTAACAAAAGTTTACTTATAAATGCATACATACTCTGCCTGCCTGCCTGCCTGCATGCCTGCCTGTCTGTCTGTCTGTCTGTCTGTCTGTCTGTCTGTCTGTCTCCCAAGACAAGCGATACACAGAGAATTACATCTGCCTCCGCTTGACGATAAAAGTAGTTGGACAAAAGAAGAAGGAGAAGAAGTAGAAGAAGAAGAAGAAGAAGAAGAAGAAGAAGAAGAAGAAGAAGAAGAAGAAGAAGAAGAAGAAGAAGAAGAAGAAGAAGAAGAAGAAGAAGAAGAAGAAGAAGAAGAAGAAGAAGAAGACTAACAATTGAAACTTTGATTCTAATTTTAAAAAACTTCAGGTGACGGAGGACAGATAACATCAAAGGACGGAGGACAGATAACATCAAAAGCAAGATAATCAATTCTTGCCTGCCGTACAGTGACGGATATGCCACGAAACAAAACAAATTATGATATATACTTATGCTAGTTTAGGCACGTGTCAAGGTCGTTATGTGATATTTTTGGCCATCCTTTCATTGAATGGTTCATGAATAAACATGACCCTTAAGCCTCGTTTCAAACCTTATGTTTCTAGTTCTCTCTGTAGGCGGTTATACCGCTTGAGCACACGATCTTAGATGTTTGTGTGTAAGGAACACACACACAATCACAATCACACACACACACACACACAAACACAATATAACACACACACACACACACACACACACACACGCATATATGATACACACATACACATACACGTCTTATAACCTACCGACCTACGGACGTACCTACCTACCTACAGACCTACCTACCTACCTACCTACCTACCTACCTACTTACCTAACTATCTACTTATCTACCTATGTACCTACATACCTGCTTAGTCTGTCTGTCTGTCTGTCTGTCTGGCTGTCTGTCTGTCTGTCTGTCTGTCTGTACTCACACACACAAGAAGAAGTAAAGTAACCCACGCTCATATCATGACTGTTATACACGTGGTGCTTGTCCCATAATATCAACCAGACCAGGCACTCGACGGCCGGCATCTTCCATATCACGCCCACCGGCTGTACCTCCCGGGTCACTCCCATTGTCGGCTGGCTCCACCTGGTAACGCAGGTCAACGAACAATAAAATCGCCGTCTCGCAGTGATTCGAACTCCTACCCACGGGCGTGGGTAAGTGGGCTAGCCAATATGCCATCGCGTCTCCTTCACATACATGCACGTGCAAAATGGATTTTGCCTGAGAAGACACCCGTGACCTTGGGGGTGACGGGTGGGGGGGGGGGGGGGGGGGTGGAAAGTCACTGTACGTTATGAGGGTACATTGTGCAATTTTGTAGAAACTAAATGTGGCATTTCACGTGATCAAACAGTATTATTTGAAGGAAATTATACCCCCTGGAGAGGCCAAGGTGTATTCGTGGAAGGTGCGTTCGATTCTCAGTAAGGTTTGTTTGTTTGTTTGTTTCTGTGTTAGTGTTTACACCCAAGCCTGTTCATTGTGTTGACGTCACGTTAGCGTAGTGGCTAAGGGATCTCCGTGGTGAAGGCTTAAGCCAGTGGTTCTCAATCTTTTTTGGCCCGTGCACCACTTCACCATATTTTCAGAACGTCATCCCCCCCCCCCCTCCTTTCGTATGTCCTACCTAAAAATTTGGCTCATGCCCCCCTTCACCATATTTTCAGAACGTCCTACCCCCCCCCCCCCCCCCCTTTCGTATTTCCTACCTAAAAATCCCGCACCGCCCCTACACAGTATGCGTAATAATGGAAGCTAAATTTAATAGCACATACTAAAACAAGTCTAGACGTTTACATAAAACATGATTTATGGGTCTACCTACTTTATAAATTGAATTTTAGAAGTGTGAGACGTACAGAACCGTACAGTATGAAGGGAAAAACAATATCAAGTAATCGGTTCTTGTATTAACGCGATCTTGAAATAATCTTAATTCCCTCCCCCCCCCCCCCCTCCCAACCGCCCTGGAAACCCTAACATTTCCCACCGGTAGAGACCCACTGGCTTAAGCCGACAGTCTCACTCTCCGAAGGTTGTGGGTTTGATTACGGCCAACGTCGTTCCGTTCACAAGAGCAGTTTTTGTCGGAGATTACTGGAGGTCGTCATTGGAGCTACGGGGTTCGTTCTTTGAGCGACGCTTCCAGCAAGGGGGCCCTGAGCCAAGAGACCGACCCATATGGGATACAACCCGGTGCAATGAAGTCGATCCTTTCGCCCTTAAGTTTTAAGCTGATATCAAGAAAATGCAACACACACACAGACACACACACACCCACACACACACACACACACACACACACACACACACACACACATACACACACCCACACTTACACAATATATATATATATATATATATATATATATATATATATATATATATATATATATATATATATATATATATCCCATTTCTGTAGCGAATGTGACAGATCATACCAATTTGCAAAGTAAATTTGCCTCCACAATGCATGCATGTGAACACATGGTCATTTCCACGATCAAGCACCACCTGACGTCTCACACGTTCAGTGTGTGGTCTATCTGCAATCATTTTCTCGTTTGTCTTTATTCCAATCCTGATCTTTTCTTTCCATGGAAAGCGACCAGCGGCGAATCGCTCCCAATGTGCAATATCAATGCCTGCATCAATCACGTCCCGCTTACACACATCTTTGCACCGTAGTAAATGCACACCCCCAGATCTTTTACACATCTGTAATTCACCATAAAATATGTCTTTTGGTATTCTGCAATCGTCCATCCTCCTAACGTGTCCTATTCATCTAAGTCTGATCATGGAAAAAACCGTCATACCAACAGATTTTCCTAATATTTCGGTGGTTTTATATATATATAATCAGTATGTACCAGGTGAATCAGTGACGAACTTTCGCCTTAACCGTCTACTTCAATTTCTGAAACGTGGCATCGACTCCTCACCTCCTCACCCACTACCCCACCCCCTCACTACCACCACACACACATACCACACCTACTCATCTATTTCACCGACCACCTCCCCCCCCTCCCCCCCCCCTCCCCCCCCTCTCTTCCCTTTCCTCATCGCCTCGCAGCCAAAAATCTGCACTTGCCATGTCTCATTATCAACGCGACAACATCTTTACAATTCTCTCGCCCTATTGTTGCTGTAAACTGTACAAGGTTTCCGCTAATTTGCCTCGCAGATTTACAATTGTGTAAATTTTGGAGGGTAAACATTACCGTCTATGTGTTTATTATTTGTGTCTTTTTACGTTCGTTAGCTTTGAACACCCGCGTAGTCCACAAACACAATACTACTTCTACCGCACCGACTGATTCATGGGTGTGGATTAGCTTTGAACTACGCCTGAGTTCAAAGCTAATTCACTCACGCCATTCTACTTCTAGTTCACTGGGTTTATTTTTGCGTGTGAATTAGCTTTCCATATTACCAGTGTCCCTCACAATCAGGCGAACCTACTCCGACTTCTGAGGTACTTGTAATCTCCGTCTCCAAATCAAGAAAGAGAAGTCGACATCCGAGTCCAAATGACCGGTGTATGTTAGTGATTAGTGAAAATCACCATCGTAACACTCCGGACGCGTCCATGGGTGCTCCGACTCCCCCCTGAACATCTTCGCCAGCGGAGACGGCCTACTGCTGCCAGTTCAGTGTTGGTAAACTGATTCAGTGTCGCGCTATAATATACACGTGGCCGATCATTTGGACAGAAGGACGATATATCGCTACATGTGACCTCCCATATGTACAGAAGGACGATATATCGCTACATGTGACCTCCCATATGTACAGACGGACGATATATCGCCATATGTGACCTTCCCATATGTACAGATGGACGATATATCGCTACATGTGACCTTCCCATATGTACATATGGACGATATATCGCTACATGTGACCTTCCCATATGTACATATGGACGATATATCGCTACATGTGACCTTCCCATATGTACATATGGACGATATATCGCTACATGTGACCTTCCCATATGTACAGAAGGACGATATATCGCCACATGTGACCTCCCATATGGACAGATGGAAGATATATCGCTATGTTAGGGTCATTGTATTATTTGTTTTGTTTCGTGTATATTCCACAATTTCAATAGTCGGTGAACAGAAACTTAACACTATAATACTTGTTCATCGGGACGCAGAGGTGTTTCCAAGGCACCAGGGCCAGGTTCTATACTGGCCAAGACCTACTAACACGTCCTAGTCGTGCGTCGTGGGCAACAGGACCCTTCGGGGTCCTGGCTAACGTAGTAGGATCGCTGATTCTTCCGAAGTCGGAGAGTATCTGCCTGCACGTCGAGGAACCACCAGTCTGCACACCAATAAGCCAGACATGGGACAACGGATACTCACGCAAACATCAGGTCCTGTATGACATCACATTGATGTTGGACAACAGGATGTCTTCATCCGACATACAGGACTTCACGCTGGAGTTCACAGCCAGCGAACGCAAGCAAGCACGCAAGCAAGTATATTTGTTCATTCGATTGGGTACCATGTTTGGTCCAAACCTATCTTTTGTTTAGCACTGAATCAAGTAATAACATGTCTTGTGCTGTTGACAAAATCTTGTTGATATACTCAGTGCGGTCTATAATTTATGTTAGAGAATCGACGTCATTGTTCTAGTTTTGAAAAAAGTAAAAGATCGTTTTTACAAGCACTTTGGCGCATTAGGTATGTGGTGCTATTCTTATATTTGAGTATTGTCCAATAGTAACTCCGTGGGTGATGTGAACAACATCATCATGATCTCCTTTACTTCCCAAGGCAACGCCTCATACCACTTTAGACCTGGTCGTCCTGTCAGTCAAGGCCAGTTCTCACAATCCGTCTCGAAGCGGATCCAGCTAAAGACTACGGTGCCGGTAGACGAGCTTCTAGTTACTACACCACTGCATCTTCCCATTACTCCTAGGATAACTCCTAAAGGCCTCGTCTCTCCCTGTGGAAATCAAAGGATATGGATGATGATTATTCCTGTAGCAAGCATGTTAGCTTCACATCAGAACCATCCTCACATGCTTAAGTAGGCTTACAATTTAAAGCCATGTAATCAACTCTTTGGGATGCATCCATCCAGCAGGAATCAATACTGTTGTAGATGCCAATGTATAACTGCCGACTCCTCTCTATGCACGAAGCCGTATCTATCTGTTTGCACACCTTCGGCTCTACATTTTCTTATTTGGCACCTTTCACAACTGAACTTCTGCGCCTCTTTCAAGAGTCGAAACAAGTGAAAGTCCGATATCTCACCAAGTCTGGACTGCGTGCTAAGTGTTTCGAGACTTCAAATTTCAGAGTACTTAATGTATCCTCTGTATGCGCAGCCGTATGAGGGCAGACTTTGTCGTGCAGCGACAATTCTCTTTTTTGTTTTAGAGAAGTCTCAGGTGTTTCCATTGTATCGCCAGCTTCAGTTTGATTACTAGCATGTCATTGTATCTGGCACTAGTCTCATCTTGACCCCTTTCCTGAAAATGAGGAAATATAGGGCCCTAGGTATCCTAAAAGATGGGCATCATGACTTTCACAGGGGATTTCTTCGCCATTTCGCATATACAAACTACTCGATCATCATGCCCGCTATATGGGGTAGTGATTAAGAACCATTTTGTGTACTGAAATAAGATTGTCCGTTGCCCATACTCTTTCATGCACTTTATATAAAATATCCTTTCACTTAATGACTTTCCCTCGTGAGCGCGAGCGCACGCGCGTGCACACACACACACACACACACACACACACACACACACACACACACACACACACACATATATATATATATTATATAGACAAAATAATCATAACAGGGCACGAAGACTTATAAACATGTACTGTCTACATATTTATTTCCTTCTCGTCTAGAATTTTCACTCCTCGGGTTATTTTCTCAAACCCCTACACGTCTCCGACACCCACACCATAATCACATTTACGGATAGCAGAATTTAAACTCGCACAAAGTCTGCACATATTTTGTGAACACCCTGAATTTGACAAATTCTTCCCACCACCCCTCCGCCTCCGTCCCTCTTCCTGTATGTCCACCCCACCCCTCAAAACACGACATTTTGCTACCGCTCATATTGATCAAGTGTGTGCTTTCACTCTATTATAAGGTGATGCTCAGGTATCAATAATAGGTAAGGCATATCAGATAGCGTGATTCCAGCGCCGTGTTAAATACACTGTGGCGGAGCACTGGATATCTCATCTGGTTAAACATTAACCTGGCGATAACTTTGATGGTTTGCTTCAGTGTTTGTGGATTGAAAAGATATTTTTAGAAAAGGTGATCATTGTTTATGAGTGAGTGGTTTTCATATTACTATACAGCTACGAAGTAAGTTTTACTTCAAGGTAATACATTCCATATTTCAACTCTTCTATCAATGTTGAAGACAATCAGTGGATACTGACAGGTTTGTCCTTATTGTTATCTTCTCATGTATAGTTTATGGTCACAATGAATGTTTACTGCACGGTTGACTGCACATAGAAGATATCTACAGGCTGTTGTTAATGTTGTTATTGTTGCTGGCCTTCTTGTTATTATTATTATTATTATTATTATTATTATTATTATTATTATGATTATTATTATTATTGGCTTTATTTTTGCCCTTGCTCGCTTTGAACTCAAGCATAGTCCATACACACTATTTATAGTTATGATGGACTGAATTTTGAGTGTGGATTAGCTTTCCCTATTAACAGTGTCCCTCGCCATCAGGCGATCCCACTTCGGAGGCACTTGTAATTTACATCCCGAAGTCAAGGACGTTAGGTCAATATTTTAGTCCAGCTGCCCGGTGTAGGGATTCAACAGCTAACCTCGACATCAGCGCACCGGATGCTTAAGAACATGTGTTCTTACCCGTGAAGTTGTTATTGTTGTCGTTATTGTTGATGTTTTTATAATTGTTAATATCGTTGCTGTTGTTGTTATTGTTACTTGTGGTTTTGTCATTATTGTTGTTATTATTGTTGTTGCTATTCTTGCTTCCATTTTTTATTATTGTTTTCGATGTTGTTGTTATTGATTTTGTTTTTGTTATTATTATTGATGATGTTATTGTTGTTATTATTATTGTTGTTGCTGCTATTGTTATTATTGTTGATGTTGTTATTGTTGTTATTGTTATCATTATTGTTGTTATTTTTATACGTATCGTTGCTGTTATTGTTCTTATTATTATTATTACTGTTTTATTGTTGTTGTTATTGTTGTTATTGTTGTTATTGTTATTCTATTGTGTTGTCGTTATTTTATTATTGGTATTATTATTGTTGTTATTGTTTTCGTTTTTATTATTGTTGCTAATGTTGTTATTATTACTGCTGTTGTTGTTATTGCTGCTGGTGTTTTTGTTATTATTGTTGCTGGTGCTAATGTTGTTGTTAATCTTCTTGTTGTTGTAATTATTATTGTTGTTATTGTTGTTGTTATTGTTGCAATTGTTATTATTGTTGCTTTTTTATTATTATTGTTGCTGCTGCCAATGTTCTTGTTATTCATGTTGCTGCTGTTGTTATTGTTGTTGTTATTGGTGTTATCGATATTATCTTTCTGTCGCTATTGTATTTATTATTATTTGTATTATTATTGTTGCTGTTAATGTTGTTATTGATATTGTTGTTATTTATATTAATGTCGTCATTGTTGTTGTTGTTGGTTTTGTTATTGCTGTTGTTGTTATTTTTGCTAGTGTTTTTTAAAATAATATTGCTTCTCTTGCTATTGTTATTGTTAATATTCTTGTTGTATTTGTTATTGGTGTCATTGTTATTCATGTTCCGTATTATTATTGTTGTTATTGCTGTTGTTGTAATTGTTGTTATTAATGGTGGTATTGTTGTTGTTATTGTTGTTGTTATTGATGTTGGTATTATTGTTGTAGTTGTTGTTATTGTTGTTGGTATTATTGTTACCCTCCCCCATTTATCCACCTAATTGTGATTCTCATCTGCATGTGTTTTTAGCCCCTCTATTTCTTGTGGTCTGTGGTTTCCATGTAAGGAACTTTCTTATTAAGCTACTAACAGGTTTTCACACAGTGTGCAGGGGGTCGCGGTATCGTAGTGGCTACACGCTGGCCTGGCGCCCCCGGGCTCATGGGCTCGAATCAGCATCGGTTCGGATGAGTAGAGTGTTTCTAGGCCTCTAGGTGGACCCAATGTACAACCACGTCCTCTCTGGGGAAGTTGAGGCGTCCGGGTCGACGCAATATCACCGGGTACCACGTCCTGTCTGGGGAAGTTGAGGCGTCCGGCATAATACCGATCACATCACCCAGCGGGTTCCGATTGGTCTATAAAACATTTGTGTCGATCGCTATATACACGATGTCTCTTGTGGCGCGGTAAAGTGTCCTTGACATTGATTTACCTACTTTAATGTGTCTCATCTGGCGCCAGAATCTGTGAACCCAGCACTTGATTCTATGGAATATGGTTCAGTTTTCTACATAAATAAACAATTTTGATTGTATAGAATGTGGTTTAGTTTTTTATTTTACATGAATAAACCATTTGGATTCTATGGAATTTGGATTCGTTTTCCCACATTAATAAACCATTTTAATTCTATGGAATATGGTTTAGTTTTCTACATGAATAAACCATTTTGATTCTATGGAATATGGTTTAGTTTTCTACATGAATAAACCATTTTGATTCTATGGAATATGGTTTAGTTTTCTACATGAATAAACCATTTTGATTCTATGGAATATGGTTTAGTTTTCTACATGAATAAGCCATTTTGATTCTATGGAATGTGGTTTATTTTTCTAAATGAATAAACCATTTTGATTCCAAGGGATGTGGTTTAGTTTTCTACATTAATAAACCAATTTGGTGCTTCTCTTCTGTTTAGGTACCAGCTATTGCATGTTTATAGTTTATATGTATTTAGTTTAGTCGTTGCCCATCCATTTGATCCATATCATCATTAACTTGGGCCATGCCGATGAGCGTAAGCGGTCATGTTTCGCCATTTAACACGATCATCAAAAGCGTGGATCAGCTGTGTTCTTGTCTCGACCATACCACGTGGCCAAGCCATCCAGGTATTTACCTCTTTGCCTTTCCTTTGTGCTTGATTTATATGGCTGTCCTGATTTTACATTCTTCTTGTTATAGTCCATGCCGTGTGGCGTTGGTGATCATGTCTGTCCACAGCCTTCTGTCTCGTGTGTTGTCAATGTTCTTATAGTCCATGACGTATGATGTTGGTGATCATGCCTCTCCAAAGCCTTTTGTCTCATGTACTGTCAATCTTCGTATAGTCCTTGTTCTGTGGCGTTGGTGATCATGTCTGTCTACAATCTTCTCTATCTCATTTTGTCTAATTCTCCCTCTCGTACTTTCTTCAATTCTTTCTCAATCACTATCTTAATTTTGATCATTCTCTCTCTCTCTCTCTCTCTCTCTCTCTCTCTCTCTCTCTCTCTCTCTCTCTATCTCTCATTAATTCTCTCATTCTCTCTCCCATTCTCTCTCGTTCTCTCTAATTTTTACTCTAGGAATTTCTCCCTTTCTCAACCTCATTCGGCCACTCTCTAATTCTCACTTTCAAACTTTTTCATTATTTCTCTAATTCCCTCCATAATTGTCTTCTGTTCACTCTTACTCTCTCAACCGCTTCGTTCTTTCTATCCACCAATCTGTTTCCCAGTCTCTCTCACTCTCTCTGTCTTATTCTTCATCCCCATTATTTCTGTTTATGTCTCTCTAATATTATCATTCTTTTCCTCTCTTTCTCTTTCTCACTCTCATTCCTTGTTACAATCTGTCTCACTAAATGTCTGTTCAATGTCTCTCTCTCATTATCTTTTTCATTCTTTCTCTGCCACCTCCTCCCCCTCTTCCTCTATCTCTCCATTTCTCCCCTCTTTCTTTCTTTCTACCAAGACGGAGAAACACGATAAACTTGAGGATTTTAAAGAGAGCCAAAATTCTGTCGATTTGAAACGATAAGACAATATATATATATATATATATATATATATATATATATATATATATATATATATATATATATATATATATATATATATATATATATATAAAACATTGATCTATCACTGCCTGCACAAATTCACTCACGGAGTGTATAGCTCTCTCATTGAGCTGCATATTATGAGCTTACATCGCTATTGTCTTCTGATATAGCGACTTCCTCCTGGCTAAAACAGACACGAAGTAGACAATTACGTAGGCGGTTCATGTGCTCACACGATTCTCATGTAGTTAGAGATGTTAAATGATCTGTCTGTCTAATAATCTATCTGTCACTGATTGTCTGTATATCTGCCTGCCTGCCTGCCTGCCTGCCTGCCTGCCTGCCTGCCTGCCTGCCTGCCTGCCTGCCTGTCTGTCTGTCTGTCTGTCTGTCTGTCTGTCTGTCTGTCTGTCTGTCTGTCTGTCTGTCTGTCTGTCTGTCTGTCTGTCTGTCTGTCTTTCTTTCTTTCTTTCTTTCTTTCTTACCTTCATACCACAGAACAAACCTGGGACAGTTATGCACCATGTTTATGTGACCCATTTTGTTTTACCCGAGTTTCTAATCCTTGCTGCCGTGTCACCAACATTAGCTTGTAGCTACCCGACAGCCTGACCTCGATGGCAACTGCCACTGGGTGAAAATAGTTTGCGGGATCACTTCAACGAACCGACTAATTAGCCAAGTGGTCAAGCCGCTACCTCGCTCTACGAAGACAGTGGGGGTAAGGTCCAGACTTCGTTATTCACTTCACAACTGCAACATTTTCCCGGAGATCCCCACCCGTCGTCGCTGGAGCTACGGAGTTTGTGAGGCCACTTGGGCAGGTCGACCTCAGAATGAGGCTGAGCCATATGGGATAACACCCAGTGCAATTAAGTCTACCCCCCCCCTTGCCTGTAAACCCACCCTGTCCATATTCGTATCATCATCATGTGCCACGCCGGTAAGCGTGGGCGGTCATGTTTTGCCATCTCATTCGATCACCAGAGTCGTGGATCAGCTCAGTGTTCTTGTCTTGACCATGCCACATGACCAAGTCACCCAGGTATTTACTTCTCTATCTTCCCCTGGTTCTTTTCCCCTCGATCTTGCCAGTTGTCACGAAGATCTTCTATTTATTTCTTCCCATAACGTGACCAAAACTTGACCAGTCTAATTTCTCTAATCAGTTGACGATTTTCATTTGTTTCTTGGACTTTGCCATTGGTTTTAGTGTCATACACAATGCTGGGCGGGGAGATGGGACTTATTTGGTTAGTTTTTGATGTGTGTTTTCAACTCAAACGTAGTCCATACACATGCTACTACTTCTAGTGATCTGGACTAATTTTTGCGTGTGGATTAGCTTTCCTTGTTACCAGTATCCCTCGCCATCTGGAGATCCCACTCTGACTTCTGAGGTGCTTGTAATTTACGTCCCCAATTCAAGGACCAGAAGTCAACATTTTAGTCCAACTTACCGGTGCAAGATGTGGCGGATGATCTCCAGATGGGTGTATCGGACGCGGGATATCTTGCTTATGATCGAGAGTTTTCCGGAAGGTTGTTATGGGAGGGAGGTTCTGCAAAGGACATGCTACTGAATGACCGGTGTAGGGGTTGAACCTGCTACCTCGACGTGAACCTCGACTATGGTACATTAGCTCCTAGGCATCATGTCAAAGGGAATTGGCGGACTGAATGGATGGTAGTTACAGTTTGAGCTCGCGTTGACGTAGTTCGAGACCTTAAAAGTTTGTGTCTAGCAGAGTTAGGTTGGTACGTACAAACCGCTTAAGGCGATCTCGAACGTGGCGAATTTCTATTGTGAAAACCAAGTTGTTCATCCCCAGCGATTTGTCTTCTTTGTCTCTTGTCTTTTATAAAAATGATTTCTGATAAGAAGAACTATTTCTTGGGTCCCAGGTGAGTTCGCCTTGTCAGGTCTGCACTGTAGAGATATTTTACTCTCGATTCGGTAACAAAGTACCGTATCACAATGAGTGTGTTGAGGGTTTATTTTTCCCCTCTCTAAGCCTAGAATTAAGAGGGGTATGCAAGATCGGTACTGGAACTTCGCACGTGCGGAGGGACGTTTCAGAAGTTATTAAAGTAATAATGATATGGAACTGAATAAATGCAAATGACAACTAAAACTGAAAAAAATATGAGTTAACAACGCACAATGGAATGTTCACAAGAATTAAATGCACGAGAAAGCAACAAACGACGGAATGTTCACAAACATTAAATAGTTGAGATAGCAACACACGACGGAATGTTCACAAGAATTAAATACACGAGGAAGCAACAAACGACGCATTGCTCACAAACATTAAATACACGAGGAAGCAACAAACGACGGATTGCTCACAAACATTAAATACACGAGGAAGCAACAAACGACGGATTGCTCACAAACATTAAATACACGAGGAAGCAACAAACGACGGATTGCTCACAAACATTAAATACACGAGGAAGCAACAAACGACGGATTGCTCACAAACATTAAATACACCAGGAAGCAACAAACGACGGATTGCTCACATAAATTAAATACACGAGGAAGCAACAAACGACGGATTGCTCACAAACATTAAATACACGAGGAAGCAACAAACGACGGATTGCTCACAAACATTAAATACACGAGGAAGCAACAAACGACGGATTGTTCACAAACATTAAATACACGAGGAAGCAACAAACGACGGAATGTTCACAAACATTAAATACACGAGGAAGCAACAAGCGACGGATTGCTCACAAACATTAAATACACGAGGAAGCAACAAACGACGGATTGCTCACAAACATTAAATACACGAGGAAGCAACAAACGACGGATTGCTCACAAACATTAAATACACGAGGAAGCAACAAACGACGGATTGCTCACAAACATTAAATACACGAGGAAGCAACAAACGACGGATTGCTCACAAACATTAAATAGTTGAGGAAGCAACAAACGACGAATTGCTCACATACATTAAATACACGAGGAAGCAACAAATTAGTGATTGCTCACAAACATTAAATACACGAGGAAGCAACAAACGACGGATTGCTCACAAACATTAAATACACGAGGAAGCAACAAACGACGGATTGCTCACAAACATTAATTACACGAGGAAGCAACAAACGACGGATTGTTCACAAACATTAAATACACGAGGAAGCAACAAACGACGGATTGCTCACAAACATTAAATACACGAGGAAGCAACAAACGACGGATTGTTCTCAAACATTAAATAAACGAGGAAGCAACAAACGACGGATTGCTCACAAACATTAAATACACGAGGAAGCAACACACGACGGATTGTTCACAAACATTAAATACACGAGGAGCAACAAACGACGGATTGCTCACAAACATTAAATATTTGAGGAAGCAACAAACGACGAATTGCTCACAAACATTAAATACACGAGGAAGCAACAAACGACGGATTGCTCACAAACATTAAATAGTTGAGGACGCAATAAACGACGGATTGCTCACAAACATTAAATAGTTGTGGACGCAACAAACGACGGATTGCTCACATACATTAAATACACGAGGAAGCAACAAATTAGTGATTGCTCACAAACATTAAATACACGAGGAAGCAACAAACGACGGATTGCTCACAAACATTAAATAGTTGTGGACGCAACAAACGACGGATTGCTCACATACATTAAATACACGAGGAAGCAACAAATTAGTGATTGCTCACAAACATTAAATACACGAGGAAGCAACAAACGACGGATTGCTCACAAACATTAAATAGTTGAGGAAGCAACAAACGACGAATTGCTCACATACATTAAATACACGAGGAAGCAACAAATTAGTGATTGCTCACAAACATTAAATACACGAGGAAGCAACAAACGACGGATTGCTCACAAACATTAAATACACGAGGAAGCAACAAAGGACGGATTGCTCACAAACATTAAATACACGAGGAAGCAACAAACGACGGATTGTTCACAAACATTAAATACACGAGGAAGCAACAAACGACGGATTGCTCACAAACATTAAATAGTTGAGGACGCAACAAACGACGGATTGCTCACATACATTAAATACACGAGGAAGCAACAAACGACGGATTGCTCACAAACATTAAATAGACGAGGAAGCAACAAACGACGGATTGCTCACAAACATTAAATACACGAGGAAGCAACAAACGACGGATTGCTCACAAACATTAAATAGTTGAGGAAGCAACAAACGACGAATTGCTCACATACATTAAATACACGAGGAAGCAACAAATTAGTGATTGCTCACAAACATTAAATACACGAGGAAGCAACAAACGACGGATTGCTCACAAACATTAAATACACGAGGAAGCAACAAAGGACGGATTGCTCACAAACATTAAATACACGAGGAAGCAACAAACGACGGATTGTTCACAAACATTAAATACACGAGGAAGCAACAAACGACGGATTGTTCACAAACATTAAATACACGAGGAAGCAACAAACGACGGATTGCTCACAAACATTAAATACACGAGGAAGCAACAAACGACGGATTGTTCACAAACATTAAATACACGAGGAAGCAACAAACGACGGATTGCTCACAAACATTACATACACGAGGAAGCAACAAACGACGGATTGTTCACAAACATTAAATACACGAGGAAGCAACAAACGACGGATTGCTCACAAACATTAAGTAGTTGAGGAAGCAACAAACGACGAATTGCTCACATACATTAAATACACGAGGAAGCAATAAATTAGTGATTGTTCACAAACATTAAATACACGAGGAAGCAACAAACGACGGATTGCTCACAAACATTAAATACACGAGGAAGCAACAAACGACGGATTGCTCAAAACATTAAATACACGAGGAAGCAACAAACGACGGATTGCTCACAAACATTAATTACACGAGGAAGCAACAAACGACGGATTGCTGACAAACATTAAATACACGAGGAAGCAACAAACGACGGATTGTTCACAAACATTAAATACACGAGGAAGCAACAAACGACGGATTGCTCACAAACATTAAATACACGAGGAAGAACAAACGACGGAATGTTCACAAACATTAAATAAACGAGTGTGAAGCGGGAAAGAATGTTGGGGTTGGTTTGTTTATTACAAGACATAACTGAGAACGCATGGTGAGTTGTTTGGTGAAGATTGAGCCTCGTCTATCACGTGCACGTGAGTAATCTGAGATGCCCTTGGGCATAACCGACAAGATGCACACCGAACACACAAGATACAATTCCCGGCATCAACAATCTGTACACACGAGATAAAGTTCCCGGCATCAACAATCTGTACACACGAGATAAAGTTCCCGGCATCAACAATCTGTTAGCGGAAAACTGTCTGGAGAATTCGACACTATTACATTAAGTGAAGTTGATATTTACAAGGGAAATATAAATCTGGGGAAGGAGAAGAAGAAGAAAACGAAGGAAGTGAAGGAAGAGAAGTAGACCTAGAGGAGAAAGAGAATGATAAGTTTATTAAGCAGTCGAAGAAGAAGAAGAAAATTCCCATCATCAGCATTCTCAATATGCTTCTCTAAGCATCGATTTAGAAAATAGAACAGATCGGACTTGATCGTCAGGACAAGACACTGTGGACTTGGAGCCCACTTAATGACGTAATCTCAGAGACTCCGCAGCATGAATCAGTGGAGCATCTGAGCAAAAACCCTGACAGAACAGATCGTTAAGGCAGGACATTGTGGATTCGGAGCCCACCTTAATGACGTAATCTCAGAAACTCCGCCGCATAAATCAGTGGAGCATCTGAGCAAAACCCTGACAGAACAGATCGTTAAGGCAGGACATTGTGGATTCGGATCCCACCTTAATGACGTAATCTTAGAGACTCCGCCGCGTGAATCAGTGGAACATCTGAGCAAAACCCTGACAGAACAGATCGTTAAGGCAGGACATTGTGGATTCGGAGCCCACCTTAATGACGTAATCTCAGAAACTCCGCCGCATAAATCAGTGGAGCATCTGAGCAAAACCCTGACAGAACAGATCGTTAAGGCAGGACATTGTGGATTCGGAGCCCACCTTAATGACGTAATCTCAGAAACTCCGCCGCATAAATCAGTGGAGCATCTGAGCAAAACCCTGACAGAACAGATCGTTAAGGCAGGACATTGTGGATTCGGATCCCACCTTAATGACGTAATCTCAGAGACTCCGCCGCGTGAATCAGTGGAGCATCTGAGCAAAACCCTGACAGAACAGATCGTTAAGGCAGGACATTGTGGATTCGGATCCCACCTTAATGACGTAATCTCAGAGACTCCGCCGCGTGAATCAGTGGAGCATCTGAGCAAAACCCTGACAGAACAGATCGTTAAGGCAGGACATTGTGGATTCGGATCCCACCTTAATGACGTAATCTCAGAGACTCCGCCGCGTGAATCAGTGGAGCATCTGAGCAAAACCATGATAGAACAGATCGTTAAGGCAGGATATTGTGGATTCGGATCCCACCTTAATGACGTAATCTCAGAGACTCCGCCGCGTGAATCAGTGGAGCATCTGAGCAAAACCCTGACAGAACAGATCGTTAAGGCAGGACATTGTGGATTCGGAGCCCACCTTAATGACGTAATCTTAGAGACTCCACCGCGTGAATCAGTGGAGCATCTGAGCAAAACCCTGACAGAACAGATCGTTAAGGCAGGACATTGTGGATTCGGATCCCACCTTAATGACGTAATCTCAGAGACTCCGCCGCGTGAATCAGTGGAGCATCTGAGCTAAACCCTGACCACGACCTAGAAGACTGTCCAGTGTTTATCAGAGAATGTAAATCTGACCCATAGCAACTACCAAATAAGACAACCTGTGGATGAGCTGTAGACACCCCGATCCACTATTGTAGCTACGAACCGTGCAGGAATTTACACAAAGAAAACATTGATCACTGAAGGAAAGCAGCCCTAAAGTGTCATTATCGCCTATATTGTTTCTTACTAAATAATAATTTCCTACTCTTAATACAAATACTCCGTGGCGAAGTTGTTACGGACGCAGTTCGTAATCTCGCATACCGCGTTCGAAACACAGCCGTGAGCGAATTGGCAGCACACCGCCTTGCATTGGTTTTTTCCGAAATGGTATGGGTGTCGGTTGTTTAGAAAGCAATGGCAAACTACTGAACGTAAACTTGTCAAGAGATCACAAACATAATGAAATTCTGGGGTTGGCTGCGACGTCCTGCAACTAACATAACTTTTAGTAGGAGATAGTCAAACGGCTTGTCACAATTTCTGGTCATATCCAGTCGATTGTTCGAATTCACCCTTGGAACATTTGGAGGTAGATTGCTTTGCGTTGATTTCAATGGTATGAGGCGACGGCAATTAAGAAAATAATGACAATGTACTGAACAAAACAATCAGGTGCCGTCTCCACAAAGAAGATTGGCGGCAGTGGATCTCCAGCATTGTCTGTCTCTCGTCTTGATTGTACATTTTGTCAGACTGCTGTTCGTCCATCTCTTGATGTTCTCTACCCACTTGTATCGTTGTCTATCTCTTGCTCGTTTGCATTCAACCTTACCCTCCAGTCTGGTTTTTATAAAAGTGTTTTGTCTTTTAAAGTGGCCGAAATAATTAACTTGCCTCTTTTCTTATTTCTTAAATTAACTTTCCCTTTTATTCCCAGTTTTTCTAGAATCTCTGTATTTGATAGTTTTTGTTTCCATGTAATACGACATATTCTTCTGTATATCCACATCTCCAGGGTATATATTCGACTTTCTAATTGCTTGTTCATTGTCCAGGCTTCCGTGGCATGAAGTAGTGTTGAATATACATAGTTAAAGTTAGTTGCATATCTTCTACAGGACGTTGTTGTCAACACCAACATTATTTTGGTGGTTTGATCCGTTGGAAAGTTTACGTTCAGTAGTTTGAATGTACATAACATTTGACAATTCTCATTTTTCAATGAGAATGAGAAGAAAACAATTGCCTAAAACCCCATTAATAAATCTATGGGTTGACTACAACGTTCAGTAAACAAACAAGCATCTAACTATTAGTAATACAGTCAAACCTCGGTTTTCGTTGCCTTATTGCGATATTGTTTTCGCGAAATATTTGTCTCGGTTTTCGTCGATTGCCTTGGTTTTCGTCGATGTGCCGACATGACCTCGCTGCTAATTTTGCACAAAGAGACCCACACGTTCTTCTGTTCAGTTTGGCGTCGGTTTTCGTTGTGTGAGCATCACTTGCTAATAATAAAATACGAGAGCGGCATTAAGATTGCTGATATCGGCCGCGTGTACGGGAAGTCGTCATCCACGATAAGTTTCATAGTTGAGAAAAAGGAAGCAATAAAGGAGGTTAATGTAGCGAAAGGCATCCATGTGCTAACGAAACAGATCGCAAACAATTGAAGATGTCGAAAAGTTATTATTACTTTGGATAAACCAAAAACAGATGGCAACTCTGTTTCTGGGGCAATTATTTATGAACAGGTCAGCCTGTTGTATGCCGATCTCATTAAGAAAATGACTGGGACGAATGCTAGTGTACTTAGTGATGTAAAGACCAACAGATTATGGTTTGAAAAATTCAAGCGGCACACTGGCATACATTATATTACTAGGCACTGCGAAGGTGCGAGTTCGGACACGTCTGCAGAAGAAAAATAGTATTAAACACTATATTTGTTATCTATAAAATGAGTTTTTGGTATGTATTTTGGAGTGTCTAGAAAGAATTAATTGGATTTACATTGATTCACATGGAAATAATTACCTCGGTTTTCGTCGGTTTCGGGTTTCGTCGATTGTTTTCGGACTGATTATCGACGAAAACCGAGGTGTGACTGTAGTTTACCAGAGGCTGGCTGGCTACGGTCATAACTCATCGAGAACCGTAAACGAAAGTGAGTAATCGGACCGGTTATTCCAGTCCTCCAGCGGAAACTTAAGGTGACAGTAGACAAGGGACGTGTTTGATTACAGGGATTACTAGACCACCGGCAAGCTTGAATATACCCGGATACTTGCTAATATCACACAACGACTGCTATTTGTTATTTATACTATTTGTCATGACACTCAGGAAGCAATCAACATTGCTTAACATTACCCAGCAGACCCCTGTTTGTAATGTTGACTCCTTCTTCAGCGGTCAACGTTTGCTATGAGTCTGTTCCACCATGGGTCACACACAGGGAGGTTTGACCGAGGCCTTCAGTGGCGCCCAGAGCTGGTCTTAGGGGTGCTCCAGATGTTCTCCCTCACCTCGGATAAGTCAGGACAGTCCCTTCAGGACATTGCTGTTTGGTTTGCTTTGGTGCTTCATATGTGCGGGTGGCCGAGATTGATGGTGGAATAGTTGAGGTGGTAAGGTTAGATATCACGACACTCGAGATATTCGCATACGTGCTTCGTCCTCATCTGCAACAACCAGCAAAGAGTCCCAGAACTAATGCTACCAGTAGCCGTCTGATTATGTATCCGCCTGGCCTTTCCTCGGCGTAATGCGCGTCGGTCAGATCCTTTGGTCACT
>OY992883.1:10187897-10210397 GCA_963921405.1 Cepaea hortensis | reverse complement strand
AAATAAACACACATGTATTTTTTGGCGGTCGTAGAAACAGAAGAAAGAAGTAGGGATTAGAGAACGCAGTAGACAACATAACAATTAAAAACTATATTGGTCGGTAACTCAATCAATCATGTGTGTCATAGTCTTGCTCGTATCTAGATAACTAAACTTGGGTTCATACAGGCAACAATAAATCTGTTCGTTATGAGATCGAATATTTATTGTATTTACATATACAGTATGCGTTGGCGCAGTGGGTAAACAGACCCGCGCTATATTACATCTGTCAAATAGTAAACATCAAACACATAAGTATCATTTAACAGTCTAGCAAACTATCTAGCCTATGTCTATATATCTATTGATATCTATAGAGTCCCTCAAAGGCAGGCCCTGTTGCCTCTCTCAAGTCCATCCGTCCTCTGCCGGTCTCCGCGTGTCCTAACTCGACACGGGCGGTAACTCTGTCCGAGTTCCTCGTGGACCCCGCATTAGGCGGGCCACATCAGTGTCCACGGAATCATGGACTTGGTGACCATCTCTATCTAGAAGGTTCTAGATTATTTGGGTCCTGCTCGACTCAATGGTTTCCCTTGGGCTGGAATTGCAGCCCTTTACTAGATATGCAAGTGAGGCGGTGACAGGATTCCCCCCTCCCCCGTGACATGATTTGTTGTTGGGAATTAGATCCGTTCTAATTCTGTCACCGACTCACCTACAGTTGGTGTTGTAGTTTGGTGGATAGTAACCTGGCAACCTACCTATTAGCACTAAAAACTCATGTATTCTACCATACAACACTTGTCTGATTTGGTGCAGAGATCCCTGTCTCTCGTGTGCTTAAATATGCTTATCAGACCGAAGTTACGTGGCATTTTAGTAGTTGTATTTACAACTTGCCCTTCTCATAGTACCCAAAATGGTACCCAGACAAATAACCCCTATATAATAGAGGGTTAACAAGACCGAAGTCTTGGCTAAATAAGTACACCTTCAAATCTTGATCTGTGTGTGTATTTCTATACACTTTTACTCCCGTATGTTATATAATGCTAAATATGTATGTTACCTTGTTCTTTTTATCCCCCTCATACTACAAGTGTCCCTGTTGGCTTGTTAGTGTGCTTTGACTAATAAGTTGATGTTTATAATAAAGTGACTGTATTTTAACTTGATAGTGTTGAGTTTTAAGGTTTGTGTACTGTGTGTGCTGAATGTGTGGCGTATTTCCAAGCGTCACGAGTTGGGATAACCTCAATCATGAAATACTGCACTGTGTGCAATACATGATCAGGCATTCCAAGTAGTGGTGCTTAGATGTATCCTAACTGCTAAGCTAAGTATATTAACTCACTATTAAACTAAGTACTACACATGTATTCACAAATTAGACAAGTCATACAGTTTACATGAAAGACGCAGACAAATTAAAATAAATACGGTTTGCGTACAATTTGTCCGCCAAGTGTATCGTTCTCTCATTTAATCCATTCACACAGTCATTCACTCATTTTTCATTAAAAATAGTAGTTGGTTAAAATATATAATTAAAGTTGAGGTAAGTGTTATTGCCCTTAGAAAAAATGGGCTAGGCGATATTTGCCCTTTAAGAAAATACGTACTTCTTGTACGATGACTCACAAATGGGTTATAATTTAAATAGAGACAATTGTATAGGACGGTTCTTTAGCTTAGGAATGGTACCGCCTGTAATATTAATGTCGAATATGTACCAATTACAGGTGAATACAATTTATATACAACAATAATGGAAATATAATACATATTTAATCTTAAACTAATTAATTAATTAACTCCAACGATGATGTGCGCGTCGTCCTCCTGTCGCTAGCGTGTTATGCCATGAATGGTAAAGCTAATATGGATGTCTCTTGAGTGTCGTAGTCGATGGGGTTCTGTTTCGGCTGTTTGTAAAGTTACGTAGTAACAGCAAGTATGGCATGTTCTTAATGTCCTATATAACGAGTTCTTCCAGAATTCGGAGTTAGTTCGTTGGTTGATCTTATTGGTTGACACAAACACAGTTACTGTTTCTTGCTGGAAGTGTTCTAGCGCTTAGGCACTTGATGGTATAGTTCTCAAAGTAACGTATCATGTTCTTGGGTGTCGTAATTCAACTAATCACTGAGAGTACTCTAGCAGGTGTAGAGTTCCACTGTAACATGCAACCGACTAAAAGTATCACAGTTTATAGTATGGCTAATGGTCGATGTGATCAGAGTCATTCTACTGGCGCATTCACTTGCCGTGACAAAAGGTCAGCCACAATGTTGTCGGTGCCTCTGATGTGGCGGATTTCGAAGTCGAAATCTTGAAGTAGAAGACACCATCTTTGTAGCCGATGGTTTTTAGGCGACCCCTGGTTAAGGACTAATAATGGCGAACTGTCAGTGAGGACCACAAAGTGACTCCCTAAGAGGAACTTCGATAATCTCAATATACAAAACACTAGGCTCAAGCACTCTAATTCAACTGTGGCATACCGAGTCTCAGCCTTCTTTAGTTTGCGGCTTACATAGAGAATTGGGTGTTTTATGCCATCCATTTCCTGCATCAAGCATCCTCCTATTGCGATAGCGCTCGCATCTGTGGTCAAAATAAAGGGTAAATTAATGTTGGGTAATCGTAAGACTGGTGGATTAGAAAAAATATGTTTCAATTTACACATTGCATCATCTAAGCTGGTACTTTTACAAATTTTTAATGGATGATTTTTAGTTAACATATCAGAAAAGACTGAGGTTAATTCTGCCCAATGTGGAATAAATTTCGAATAATAGTTAATCAGACCTAGTAAACTTCTAACTTGCTTCTTTGTGGTAGGTACTTCTAGCTTAAGGATCTTGGAAACAATTTTATCATCAGTCAACAATTTTCCTTCAGAAATTCTATGACCAAGGAAGTCTATTTGTGTATAACCTATTTCAACCTTGGAAGGTTTGATAGTAAGTCCAAAAAGAGAGATTTGGTGGAAGACTTGTTTAAGGGTGAGTAAGTGAGAAGTCATATCAGAAGAATGGATGCATATATCATCAATATAAGCAACTACGTCATTAATTCCGTGTAATAACAATCTTGTTAGTCTTACAAATGTGGCCGGAGCGTTCTTGAGCCCAAACGGAAGATATAGCCATTCGTACAAGCCAAGAGGTGTTGCGAATGCTGTTATATGTCTACAAGAAGGGTGTAATGGAACTTGCCAATATCCTTTAGCTAAATCGGTCTTAGAAAATAAGGATGATTGAGCCATATTTAAGATAAGATCCTCACAGCTGTTCATTGGCTCTGCATCTGTTGTTGTTCTTGTATTTAATACTCGATAGTCAATGCACAAACGAATTGTCTGGTCCTTTTTCTTCACCAGAACAATCGGTGACGAATATTGAGACATCGATTTTTGAATAATGCCATTTTTCTCTAAGTCTAAAATTTCTTTATCTAAATTAGATCTGTAATGGAGAGGAATAGAATATGGTCTACATTTGACCGGTCTCAGATCTGTCAACACAATTGAATGTGTTATTTTATCAGTGCGTCCAGGTTTGTTAGAAAAGATAGATTTATATTCGTCGAGGATAGTCAAAATGTCTTGTCGGTGTTGTTGTGTCAAAGTGTCAGAGATATGTATGTCATTTATACTTCCGTCGTCAGTCATGATTGGTACAGGGATTTCAGTGTTGTCCACGTCTGTCTGATTTACCACAGATGTCACTGTTTGTAAATTGTCTTCAATGTCATTGTCGTCGTCGTCGAGATCAATCGTTGTCAATATGTCGTCAAATTTGTCGTCGATGTCGATATCACAGATTGTCGGTAATGTCAATATGTCTTCGTCGTTTTCGTCGTCGTAAGAGTGTGTCGTTAACGATGCTTCGTTTGTCGAGGTGTCATTTCGTTGAGAAATTGTCGTTTTGTCTCCGTCGCCAGTTCGTTGAGTCAGTTCATTTGTCTCATTGTCCTGTCTAACATAATATGGTTTCGACATATTTATATGGGATAATTTCAAGTTTCTATTTAAAGAGAATGCAGTAGGGTTATTCCCCTTGTTGACCAGTTTCTGACATATAACACAAGTTGCACAAAAGGTTTTAATATCCTGGTCAAACTTTGGCCAATAAAACTGGGTCAGGATAATAGCCTTGGTCATTTCGTATGTCATATGACCTCCAAAAGGGGAGTCATGGGCTATTTTTAAAACTTTGTTTCGATGTGCTTGTGGTAGCACTATTTGCTGTGTCGTGGTGTGTTTTGTCGTGTAAAATCTAGTTAAGATGTTATCCTGTAGCCTAAATGTCCACGATGCGTTCTTTGTTAATTTTGGCTTAAGGCCTACTAACTTAAAGTATGGTGCTAGTGTAGGGTCATTTTTCTGTTCATTACCAAAAGTGATGTTCGTTGAGTTTGGCGCTACTATTTCTAATGATTCCTGTAGTTGGTAGGTGTTGGTTTTGTGGGTTGTCTGTCGTGTTATTGTGTTTGTGTGTTGTGTGTTTTGTTGCACATTTACAGGTTCGGTACTTGGTAGTTTGGTCGCATCCTCAATTCGAGGTTTTAATTCGGTCGTATCGTTTCTTGATTCGACCGCCCCTGCATTGTACACCTCGGTAAATTCTTCCTGAATTACCTCAGTGGTTGTCTCCCTTGGTCTTTTGGCAGATTGAGACAAGCAAGAATGGTGTTTCTCTTTTGTGTCGCTATTTCTGTGGTGGATACCGTGTTTTTGCTCCCACATTTTTATTTCTCTTTTAGAGCAAGGATGTATGTTGGGTAAATTACCAAGTATAATATCCGCGACGGGATTTTCAAGGATAGCACACAATACTCGCCCCGATATGAATGGTGTTTGAATTTCGACCAAAGCAAGGGGATATTTCTCTGTTGTACCTGAAAATGTGCGACACGTCACATGTTTGTCTGTGTAGTCTTTAGCGTCTATTAATGTTCTCCTCACCCCACAGAGAGTTGCGCCGAAATCACGAATTAACGTGCCCTTTTTGTTGTTAACAAACCCTGTATAAAAAACTAGCTTGCCTGTAGATGATAAGGCAGCGTTAGCTATTTCATTTGCAATTGGGATAATGTGACCACAATGTAGTGTTGTGTCCAGTTGGAACTTTGTACAGGTGTTGCAATTACTGTCTGTTATGGTGTTGATGACGTGTACAGCATTCCCAAGCTCGCTTTCATTGTCGTGTTGATTTTCACATTCATTTAGTGACTCAAGCTCTTCGTCAGTCGACGTTTCTACTAATGCCGCATTGGCCTGTTTCAATAACTTTCGGCCTTGACAATCTTTATTATAGTGACCCCAGCTATTGCAGAAATAACATTTAATTGCTCTGTGGTAAGCCATGCGTTTAGCTGTTTGTTTCTCTACCATCTTTTTGAGGTGTTCAGGGTAGGTGGGTGATTTGTCACATATACCGTAACTGTCGTGATGAAAATTGCAATATTGGCACCTTACTACTTTACCGACATTGGATCGTGGTTTAAATCTGCTCTGTGATTGTTTGGAGTATTTGGTGTCCACTACTGCAGCTGCTGTATCATTGTGACTTATATTATGTTGAAAAATATCCCTGTTTGCTGTAAAAAATGCATTTCCTTTCGCCTCGATATCCTGAATGCTCTTACAGTCCATTTGTTTTAAGAACTTGGCAAAAGGTGTGGGGATGGTGCTAACTATTTTATCTATTATAATTAGTTCCTTAAGTTTATCATGGCTATTGTTGGTTTTAGCCGAGTTAATCCATTTTGTGCATATGTCTTGGACTGTACTGACATAATCTATGAAGGTTTGGTTTGGTTGTGGAGATAATTTGGCAAATTGTTGTTGGTAACCTGCAGTGTCTAAAGAAAAATGTTGGAGAATGCGTTGTTTTAGGTACTCATAGTCTTTTCGCATTTCCTGTGGTATTGTTTCTATTACTTTCAGTGGTTCAAGAGCCAAATTCCTCATTAGAATAAATGCCCAATCTGATTTACTGATTTTATGATGAGACATGAGACACTCAAAATTTTCTAAGTAAGCGGAGATGGAATCTCCAGAACAGAAAGCCTTGACGAGACCTTTATATTTATTATATTTTTGTTCTTCCTCTTTGCTTCTTAGCTTATTTATAGATATTTCTGCGTTAGACTCAAGCTCCATCTGTTTTAATTTTATTTGTGTTTCGGCATTCAATTGGGCCTGTTTGGCCGCCGCCTCGAGCTCCAGCTGTTTTTCCTGAGCCTGCATCTGCATTTTCTTTTCTTCTGCTTGCATCTGCAGTTTCTTTTCTTCGGCCTCCATCTGCGATTTCTTTTCCTCTGCCTGCATCTGCATCTGCATTTTCTTTTCCTCTGCTTGCATCTGCAGTTTCTTTTCTTCGGCATCCATCTGCGATTTCTTTTCCTCTCGTTCTATCGCTCTTTCTTCACGGGCAATGTTTTCTGCGTGCGTTTTCTGTGCCCATTCTGACAATTTCTCTTCTTTATAACCTAGCTTTATTCCTTGCTCAATGCATTTATCTAAGGTAGACATTTTGTGTTTCACTTGTTTGTAATATTCCTAAAATTAAATCCCTTAGAAAAAATGTAGTGTAGTCGAAAATTTGGTTAACTCCCTTACTTATTAATGTGTAAATCAAAATGCAAGGTTATGTTGGTGAAAAGTTCATGAATATGCAACCAAATCAATATGAAACAACATAATACATTGATGAAACATGAGAAGTACAGCTTAGAAGTACAATGAGTATGAGGTGAAACTTAGCTCTGAATTTTTTTGAAGCTCCTCGATGTTATCTTGCACTCTCGTTACTGTGGGAAAGGTTTCATCGGTTGGACGCGGCACTTGTTGCGGAACAATCTGCTCGTGGAGCGAGAACACATTAGTTACTGTCACACAAAAAAAAAATGTCAAAATAATAACATGTCAAAAAAAAATTGTTTACAGAATCAAAATAAAGAGGCGCTGTGGAGGCAATGGTGAGACATTGCCGAGGGACTCAGATTACTTCTATTTTATCGCTAGATAGCTACTAGTTCTATGTAACCTTGTAACGTTAACAATTTCTTTGATTTAAACAAATCAATGTGTTACCAAAAATCAGTGTGATATGATTAAATAATTAATTTTACATGGCATTTAATAGGTTTTTAAGAAAACATTCTATGCCAAAACCGGAAAACTAGCCCCCAAAAAGCCTGTCATAGTCTTGCTCGTATCTAGATAACTAAACTTGGGTTCATACAGGCAACAATAAATCTGTTCGTTATGAGATCGAATATTTATTGTATTTACATATACAGTATGCGTTGGCGCAGTGGGTAAACAGACCCGCGCTATATTACATCTGTCAAATAGTAAACATCAAACACATAAGTATCATTTAACAGTCTAGCAAACTATCTAGCCTATGTCTATATATCTATTGATATCTATAGAGTCCCTCAAAGGCAGGCCCTGTTGCCTCTCTCAAGTCCATCCGTCCTCTGCCGGTCTCCGCGTGTCCTAACTCGACACGGGCGGTAACTCTGTCCGAGTTCCTCGTGGACCCCGCATTAGGCGGGCCACATCAGTGTCCACGGAATCATGGACTTGGTGACCATCTCTATCTAGAAGGTTCTAGATTATTTGGGTCCTGCTCGACTCAATGGTTTCCCTTGGGCTGGAATTGCAGCCCTTTACTAGATATGCAAGTGAGGCGGTGACAATGTGCCATGCCGGAAAGCGTGGGCGGTCATGACTCGCCATTTCACTCGATCACCAGAGTCGTGGATCAGCTCAGTGTTCCTGTCTCGTCCATGCCATGTGGCCAAGCCATCCAGGTATTTTCCTCTCGGTCTTCCTCTTGGTCTGTTCCCCTCGATCTTGCCAGTTGTCACCAAGTTCTTCAATCCATTTCTTCTCATAACATGTCCCAAAATTTTTGACTGTCTACGTCTAATTTCTCTAATCAGTTTACGATGTTCATTTGTGTCCTTGGTTTTTCTGTCTGTCCATGGTATTCTTTGCATTTTCCTCAGAAACCACATTTCTGCAGCCATCAGATGTTTTTCAGCTTGACTGCACATTGTCCATGTTTCACATCCATACAAAAGAACAGGCTCTATGTATCCCTTCAACACTCTTTTTCTCGTTTTAATTGACATACATCTTTTTATTGGTCAGAATATCTTCCTCTATCTCTCTTTCCACAAATCTTTCCGGTTGTCACAACATGTTTCAGTTTGTATCTTATCTTAATTTTCCCAAAAATGGCGACTGCTTCTTCTTGATGTTTGTGATAAGTTGTCTTTACGTCTCAGCTCCCCTCAAAACGTCCTGATAGCTCATTTTGGCTGCCTAGTTAATTTCCAGCATTCTTCTATAAAACCACATCTGTGGATTGTTTCGTCTATTTACTAATTGACCATGATTCGCAGCCACATGTTAAAATTGATCCTGTGTAATATGCAAGAGCCGACCTGCCTGGCGTAGGTGTTAACGTCTTTTTCCGTAATCCCGTACATTCTCGGAGTAACGCAGCTGCACGAGAATCGGCTGCGTATCGCGCCGCGCTGGTAACTTACGGGCGTATGTGAGCCGGTCGCTCAGAAAGCGATGGCAAACTACTGAGCGTAATCTTGCTTAGTATATCAACAGCAGCTGAAAAATGCTGGTATTGAATGCAACGTCCTGTAAGGGATAAGCAACATAAAAAAAAAAAACATGTAAGAATGCCAAACAAAACATGTGTGTTTATTTATGAACACTTGAAAACATGAGGCCCACTCCGCTCAATGATACCCCATTCAGGTGATAGGTCGTATGCCTGTATGATTAGTTAGTTAGTTACTGTATGATTAGTTAGTTAGTTACTGTATGATTAGTTAGTTAGTTACTGTATGATTAGTAAAGTAAAGTAAATAAATGTGCAATAAAGTATCTTGTTCTTTTGCCCTATATACTCATGAGGGCATATAGTCCTTCAGCCCCACCGCCCTCCTATCTTTAGCTAACCCATTCAGCTCTGTCCATGCCCTTCCACTATTGTTCAGTTCTGCTTCTCCTTCTATTCTCCATGAGTGTTTAGCTCTTCCTCTGTTTCTTTTGTCCTGTGGGTTCCAGCTTTACGATTCTACGAGTAGTTATTTTATTCTCATGTTTTCTCAATTATTTAATGCTAGGTTCTTCTTCTTCTTTCGTTCGCTTGAAATATGTCTATATCTGCAATGTCGTCTCTTGCATGAATTGAACTGTCTTTTTCAGTTCACACAGTGGTCCATAGAGTTTATCTTCCACTGTCGTCTCTCTAGGCCAGAAGGTTTGCCTAGATATGTTATATTTTGGGCAGTCTTGGAGTATGTGCTCTGCTGTCTGCGACGCCAATCCACGTGTGCACATGGCTGATTCATCAATCTTGAATTTTGTATACATGTGGTTGCGTGATCTTAATGCTAGATAAATTATTAGTATTAATGCGTAGTCATGTATTCTGATTATTGCACATTTCAAGAACGTTTTAACTCAAATATTGTTATTGTTATTGGTGCCTAAGATTGGTCTCATAAGTGATGTGTCAATGAAATAATGTTTTTAGAGCAGAGAGAGAAGATGGGCACAATGTCAAACGGCCTGAGTGCCCAATTCTTAACCCTTCGAAAAAAAGTCGGTTCATTCTTTCATTTGTGCATTCAATGTGTTGTTTGTCCATCAAAAATAATGATGCACATTCATTTCATCTTTTGTCCAGCCTTTTCTTGTCCAATGTATGGTTTATCCAGTACAGCGTCCTTTTGTCACCTCTTAGTACACCGGTGTTTGTCTACTTCTCTCTCCATGAGTTCCACTTCGGTGATTATGTCACAACATGTTCTTCCTTGTATTTTCCGCTGGCACCAATCTGTGAATGCAGATTATTTGTAATCGTTTTCATCGTTGTCCACGTTACTGATCCAAACAGTAGTACGGATTTATCGTTAGAATGTAATATTCTAAGTTTTTGGACTCAGCTAATTTAAAATTGACTTCCACAAACATCCTAGTGCTGTAAAATCTCCTTCTGTATTCTTATTCTGATATCTGTATCTGTTCCACTCCTGTTGTCTACACTGCGACGTATGCTATCTCTTGAAGTGAGGTTTCCCTGGGGGGGGGGGGTATTATTTGCTAAGTAGGTGTATGATTCTATCTCTTGAAGTGAGGTTTCCCTGGGGGAGTTCAGGTTATCATTTGCTTGATATATTCTCATTATATCTGTGGAGATCAGCATCGTCGTATGGTTGAGAACGCTCGTCCTTAAACATCCGGTGTGCTGATGTAGGGGATCAACACCTACTCGGGTCAGTGGACTAAGCTATTAACTTCTCGTCTTTGACTTGGGGACGTAAACTACAAGTACATCTGAAGTGGGAGTGGGTTTGCCTGATGGCGAGGGACACTGGAGATTGGGAAAGTTAATTCACATGCAAAAGTTGAGTTGAGTTGAGTTGAGTTAAGAACTGACATCACTGCACTCAGGACATTCCCATACGTGCTCCGTCCCCTCGTTCAACAGCCAGCGAAGAGTCATACTACTAATCGTTCCCACCGCTACCTGATTAAAAGTTCTCCTGGTCTTCCCTCTCAGTTTTGAGATTCTTCCAGAACCCCTGCCTATCCCCCGCAATCTCATTCTTTTCACATATGGGTTCTCAATCTGTTCCTCCGCCTTCTCCACCTGGTCCCACAAGCACACGACCACCTCCCCCTAGTCCATAGGCAAACTATCACCAAGAGGTGCCTTCCCTGCTAGCCTATCAGCCTGTTCATTCCCCCATTCCCCCGCATGGCCAGGGCAAAATATCCATACAATTCTCACGATCTGTGAACTCTGAAGTGAAAATCAGTCTAGTGCTCTAGAAGTATCGTGTATGGACTTCTCTTGAGCTCAAAGCCAACAAGCGCAGACAATGTCTGTGTCCTTCACCTATGAATATTTTCAACCTAGTTGTTGTGACCTCGCATCAAATGTTGTTAGTCTGACCCTCACCCCCAGGGTCATACCAGAGTATCCCTTTCACATTTTGTAAAAGTCCATGTTATTTACAACGTGAATTGAACCAAGTCTGCTCATTTTAGAGGTGAACAATTTACCTCTAAGCCATCCCGTCTTGTTATAGAGAAGATTCAATAACAGCCGTATCGCCCTGCACCAGTATGCTTCTCACTGCCCGCAGTGAATCCCTTCTGTCTATCTTCATTCTCCCATTGATTCACTCTCCTGAAGCCCCCGAAAAAAAGAGGATTGGCAGCTTTGATGCTCTTATTGTGGTCTAAAAACAAACACAAAACACGAATGGGAAGCCCGACAAATGGAAGAACACAGAGATATGCACCAGCGTTTCCACCAATGTCTTTATCAAACGAACTACAAAAACAAAAGAATTAAAAAAAAAAAAAACAACATCAGACAAAACAAAGAAAGAACAATCTCGACATTATAGACCAGGCCCCCCAGCCTTGGCTGGCACATGGTCCAGGATGGAAGCTCCAACAGGGGGACAGTTTGACTACTGCTTTGTTGATCCGGCAGCTTCTGCAGCTTGGCTTGTTCCAGATGTATTGGTGTTATCTTTCCTCGGGAGTAAACCAGGCAGGCCTAGAGAAGCTACACGGGCAACATGTGTCTCTAAATTCAGCCCAGGCTGTGTGCTATGGAAGTATATAACTCCACTTTAATTAACTATAGTCTTACATATTGAGCACAACCCCTCCCCTGATGTGTCTCCACCTTGCCGTGGTGGGGTAGCTTGCATGTCCCATCGACCCCATGTGCTTGCCGATGGATGAAAATCTACATATCGGACATCTCATGGGATAGGGACCAGACTAAGAGAGACACAACCTGCTGCTCTGCAGGTAGACTGAGGATAGCAGTCAGATTTTAAACTCAAGCGCACAAAGCCACAAACTTGGTCCAGTTACTTACACAAAGGCCACCATATGAGAGACGTAGCTGAACGTCTCTAAGCTACTACCCTTGGATGAGTGAGCCGGGCCGAAAACTCATCTACCGAAATACAAAGGTGAGGTACTGAGCACGCTACATGCCCAGTTCAGATACACGTCCGAAGGCTCTCAGCTGGGGGATATGAGGGATCCTCGGATGAGAGGGCCGCCCGTTTCTCGCTCATTGCTGTACGGAGGTAAGGTGCTGAGCCGGCAGCACATGTAGCCTACCTCGTGAGCGAGTACAAAAAGGTTGAAGAAGTGCCCCAGTCGAATGAAAGGCTACGAAAACTGACTATCTAACTCATAGAGGGTGTAGACAAAGGTGGAAAAACAAGGTGGATAAATGTCTCAACACGAAATGGAACGCACGGCTAGCGAATCCATTGCGTAGTCCGAAGCGAAAGCTTATCTAGTGGATGTCGCCTGCAGACTGACCGTTCCTAGTATGGGATTTAGCGACCGGTGGCAAGCGAGATGCCCAACACATGGAAGTGAGGAACTAAAGCAGCCATGAGCAGGACGACGAACCCCTCGGGTGAGCCCAGTCTCAGAGCAATATGTGTCGGCTCTGCAATTATGGAAGCCTCCTCGGATAGCCTTGGATAGGCCCATGGTCTGCCCCTGCCTTCCCTTTAGGGATAATCGTGATGTCGATGATCGTTCTATCTTGACCAGCTGAGATGTGGGCGACATCATAACAATACGTCTAACGTGCCTCGAATCCCGAGGAAGCTAACCTCATTTAAAAAATGTCTGCTGAAGTCGGAAGTGCCGTCCTACGGGTGGCAAACTAAAAATTGTCACTACGCATTTACGTCCGAGTGAAATGTCTCGTCCGAATGTCTCTCGTGCTAGGAACAGCTCTGACTACCTAGTTTCCGAATGCCGCTCTTGTTCGGAACAGCTCTGACTAGGTAGTTTTCCGAATGTCTGTCGTGCCTGGAACAGCTCTGACGGGCGCAAAGACAAGCACATGTCCGAAAACTCGCTGAGTGGATACCGTCTGCAGACCTGTCTGGTTTGTTCGGGAACGGCCCGGGGCGAACGAAATGCCCAATATATTGAAGTGAGGAATTAAAGCAGCCATGAGCAGGACGTGAGGATTCCCTCGGTGAGCCCAGTACCAGAGCGTTATGTGTCGGCTCTGCAATTATGGAAGCCACCCAGCATGGCGGAAAATGCCATGGACTGTCCCTGCCTTCATTTGAGGGATGACCGTGCAGTCTTCGACTGTTCCAACTTGACCAGCTGGGAGGTGGACAGTACCACAAAAGTGAGAGTCTCCCAGGAATGCTAACCTGGCCAAAAATGCACGCTAAAAGTCGGATGTGTTGGCCTAAGGGTTTCGACCCAAGGGTGCCTAACCAGACACACCGCAATAACATCTGAAAAAAACACTCCGGATGAACGCAAAGAAGAAGAAGAAGAGCACAACCCACTATTGGCAACGCTGATCGCATTCTGGTATGACCCTAATCCACGTCAATGTGGATTGTGTTTTGTAATAGTGCTTCCACATTGACGTGGATAGGCCTTGGGTCCATACCAGAATGCGATCAGGTTGCCAGTAGTGGGTTGTGCTCAATATTTAAATCTCAAATCCCGAAACAACAAAATATAAATCAAACTATAGTCTGTCAAAACGGCAGTGTGCCAGTCACTTAGGTAGTTCGATCTACAAAACTGAAGCCTTTGAACCTCGTATATTAACTCTCTCCTTTCCAAGACTCATCCTTGACCTCTGCTATAGATCCACTCAAGACCCCGAAGGCGTGACACCGTCATAAGTGACAGCCACTCATAACACATCCATCAATTCTGAACTTTGAAAAGTGTGGTCTGACATTCAGCAGCATTAATCGCCTTCATTAGTGCCGTTTCCAAAATCCATCTTGCTGCCACTTTGGTAGCCTCTATCTCAATTCTCATGCCGGGGATTATATGGTCCACTCTAGCCTGCTCGGTGATGATTGTATCTTTCATTGTAGATCCACAATCATTCGATAAACGACAAACAAAGACACACTCACACCGGAGACTGGATCATGAAGTTAACAACAGCAAGGCGAAAATGTTGCAAAAATAAATAAATAAATAAATAACTGACAGTTATAACGTGTTATGTCCTGGGGTCAAATCTTTGCTTCCAAATGCCAGTCTCTCTTCAAAAGATGTTAAATGACAATTACTCCGAATGTTATTGGATGTGCTTTACTTTGGGCATTAAGTTGAAGTCTGTCCGCAATGAGTTGAGTTGAGTTGAGTCAAGAACCGGCATTACTGCACTCGGGGCATTCCCATAAGTGCCCAGTCCTCATCTTCAACAGCCAGCGAAGAGTTCTAATAATAATGGTGCCCGTTGCAATATGATTATATGTCTGTCTTGCTTTACCTCAGAATAACGACTGTAGACCAGATCCTTTTACCATCCCTTGCTGCTGCAATCTCTCTAGACCATGATAGTCTGTCGATCTGTTCTTCTAAATTATTAACATGCTCCTAGAGAGCCTTCATCACATCTGCCTTATCATGTATCAAATCACCGCTTAATCATGCGACACCAGCCAATCTGTCCGCCTGTTTATTTCCAACCACACCAGAGTGTCCTGGAGAAAAGATCCAGCGAATGCTCACAACTGCGAACACTGAATCGATGCACGAAGGGTGACAGACTTCACCTTTGCCAACATGCTTTGTGAATCAGTTACAATTACAACATACTTGTACAGTTTGTTCTCCCAACAGCGGAAAGCTATCGGCAATGAAGCACATAAACCTCTTGAGGATAGTTTAGTTTAGTCGACGGATCAACATCACGGCACGGGCGTAACCCATAAGTTGAGTTTAGTTCAGTTTAGTCGACGGATCAACATCACGGCACACGGGTGTAACCCATACGTACTCCGTTTTCCTCCTAACTCAAATCTGAGTCTGGAAAAACTCAGCTCAGTGCACGAACTCCGTAGCACCGGCGAGGATCCTGAAATACTTTGGGTCAGTTTTTAACTCGAAATTTTGCCCGGGCAGCGACGTTAGGCTACTCTTTTTCGATTTCCAGCTGCCAAGGGATATTTTACGTGCGCAACAATACACACGGGTGTCCGATCTCACTACCCAGAGACCAGGGGAAATGTTACTAGAAGTCCACTTGAAAATAATCCCGGCCTTCACCGATGCTTGAACCCGGGACCTCCAGCACTCGAGGTGGAGACCATATATCGAGACCTTTCAGCCTCCTATAACCAAGGTAAGCCACATGTGCTTCGTCGAACCGTGACCAGCTGTACAGACAAATATACCGCTGTGCAGACATACAGCTCCAACATCCGTGACGTACACTAGAATGAACTCTGAGCTTGGAGAGGGGATGGAGAGTTCTTCGACACAATCCCCTAGCAGATATCACATTGTCAGGAGACAAGTCGCTACACTAACGTGACACCGATAGATGCTAGCCTTTGTCAGGTCTTAAGACGAACTCAGCGTTATTGCACTAGGCTTAAGATGCAAAGTTCTCAGTCTTTTGGAGTTTCACCACCATAGAACGAACAAACTTTATTTTCAAAGGGTCATAAATTGCGCACTCGGGCCCGTCTTACAGTCGACCCTTCTAATTACTTCTCTTTCGCACAACAATCATCTATCGTGAATTTACAATAAAATAAAAAAATAAAATAAAAAAAAAAAAACTTGGTTCAGCTGGGGATTGAACCCAGGACCTCTCGCGTGTGAGGCGAGCGTGATAACCACTACACTACTGAACCTGATGGTGACACTTTTCACCGTCCGACCAACATACATAATTATTAAGAGAACCAAAACAAGTGTCGCTTAGCAGGGGCCCGCCGAGGATATGTGAAGTGTTAGGAACATCACATTCTAGATGACCGAGTGCACGGGAAATCGGGGTTACTCTTTCCCTCCCATAGCGTGCGATGAGTGTGATATCAAACCGTTGCTTGACGGCGAATTATTTAGAGAACCTGTTTTAAAATATCCAATTCTTTTCTACTGCGGTTAATGATTACCCAGGTGCCGAAGACTGCGTAGTTTGTAATTTCTTCTGTTTATAGTCCATGCCGTGTGGCGCTTGTGATCATGTCTGTCCACAGCCTTCTGTCTCGTGTACTATCAATCTTCTTATAGTCCATGCGGTGTGGCGTTGGTGATCATGTCTCTCCAAAGCCGTCTGTCTCGTGTACTGACAATCATTTCTGATACTAATGTTCTGTCATGCCGTGCTATCAAAATGACCAGCATCTTCTCTGTTGGTCTTCCCCTATCTCTAATGTAATGAATTTGAGCTAAACCCAACAGTATTTCTCTGAAATGACAACCAAGCAACCAAAATAACGTAGGTTATTTGATTATAATATCAGTTGCCATTTTTGCAAGGAAGGTCAGCTGCAATGCATCTCCTTCAGTCTCTCACTATTTAACGTAGGTTATTTGATTAGTCAGTTAGTCGCGGTTCCAACTTCACAGCAACAGGTCGTCCCCATAATGCCCCATTCCCGTGCCGGTAAATATCACATAAAATGTTCCTCACTGTCCCATGTGAAGATTCGGAAAGACAGGAGTCTCGCCAAGCCAACATCCCGCACAGACACACTGTGCATAATACTGCCGCCTGAATGTCAACACAAAAACCCTCCACGAAAAATACAGTTCATCGTCGATGGAAGTCACTAGAAAACCAGCAGCCACACATTACTGTATAAGACAAAACCAGTCCGTTTTGCGACAAAGCCAGCTACACCATTTTCCCGAACATGTAGTTCACGCCACAAACAACCGCGACGTAGGTTATATGATGAGAAGATAAGATCAATTGCCATCTTCGCAAGGAAGGTCAGCTGCAATGCATCTCTTTTACTTTCTCACTATTTAAGCTTGGTCGGTAACTGGTCTAGAGTGGAAGCTCCGACAGGCGGACAGTTAAATCATTGCTTTACTGAACCCGCAGCTTCGGCAGCTCGGCTCTGTGCGGCGCTTTTGACAGGCCGCCCTGCAGAAAGAGACTTAGCCATATGTGATAAAACCCGGTGCAATGAAGCTGATGATCTTGCTTTTTAAACGGTTTTGTTTTTAAACTGAAGATAGACGGATTAATGAAACTACGGAACTGGTAAAATAGCTAAACATTTGTTGCAGGAGTGTCCAACATATGCACAACAGGGAAAAGTAATTGGTAAACACCCGCTCCATTTGAGTACAAACTCTATGGAAATAACACGCCCAGGTTGACTTCTGCTTTCCTTGCACTCATTTATACTGGCATCTGAAAATAAACGAAGAAGACGAAAACGATAACAGTAGCACACCTCAATACATGAAGATGCTAGACCCTGAGTTCAGTCACCGGGCCCTTTAGTCATCTTGCAGTGCATATCCAGTTATTAGCTCGCCATTTTTCTTTCCTAGAATGCACTTTAGGATTACCTTCACCTTTTATCATTCCCCAAAGTTCAGAGGTCGAACAACCACAGAGTACGATTACATCGACACCGGATGAATGACAGCGATAAATGAGTATACAAGTGTTACGATTAATGTCGGTATCGATTCCGGCCACAAGCTGGGCGCCTGGTCAGATTCGTTAAGTCAACAGATTAGTTTTGTTCCGACGTGACTTCTGGTCTTGGATGTATTGAAATAAACACACTAGCACTCTCGGGGTGCACGTATAGTTTTAGAGGACGCATAGTTTGAATGGACGTATAGTTTGAAAGGACGGAGTGGTAAGCGATGTTTATACTTTAATTTCGAATTACGTGCTTACAGTTTTGGTAGCTTTGATCTAATCTCCAAGGTGCTTGCTTATGACAGCTGTTCAGTCACACAAACACACACACAATTAAACACACACATAACACGCACACGTATCGCATCCACACACAACACATTCATGGTAGACGAGGAGCATCTGTCATTTACTGTCAATATAGTAACTGGCGGTGTATGGCAGAAAGGGGGGGGGGGGGGGTCTTTGAGTCTGAGGAATTAAGGCCGCCTGGCTAGTGCAGTCGCCGCGAACTGTGCATGTTAGGATTTTCTTTTTGCCCCCGACATAAAAAAATCCCACACCTTACCGAGGATTGGAACCCGGGTCTCCCGCGCCTCTACGAGGAACAACAAATGTAGATTTAACAAAAAGTACTTATTACCCCAGGGTAGAACTGATAAGATAAATATAGTTATAACAGCGCTTAATACCCCATGACAAAAGAGAATAAATTAAAACTAAATGGTAGAATACAGTACGTAACAACCTACTTTGAAATCCATTCAGCGTTTTCTCCTTCTGCCGGTCTTTCTGTAAAGCCGCATCGATCTACTTGATTGAATAGAAAGATATCAATAAGTACTAAAGCAAATCTCATGAAAACTATGTTATAGCCGAAATGTTTTAAATGTCAAACATGAGTGCTTACTTGAACTAATCTGCGCAAAATCATTACAACAGAGATGAGATGCAATAGAAGAGTTACATGAGTAACCGTGAGAGAGAGAGAGAGAGAGAGAGAGAGAGAGAGAGAGAGAGAGAGAGAGAGAGAGAGAGAGAGAGAGAGAGAGAGAGAGAGAATTAAGAATGACGAAATTAGAAGACGACTAGGTATGAAAACAGTCACGCACTTAATTAAAGAAAATAACAAGAGATTAAATTGTTTGGCCACCTCACAAGAATGCTCTAGTACCATCTGACACCATAAAAAAAAAAAAAACCACATTGAAGACATATATTGTGCACAGAACAAGAAGAAAACCGCTTAAAAGATGTATTGTTGGTGTCATGAACAACCTTAGAGAAATGAATACCAACTTACAAACAGCATTAGAAAGAGCATACAAAAGATCCTTACATTTCTTCCAAACACTTCACTGAGATGAATGAAGGAAGAGAAGAAACACCTCATAATAGAAGAGGAACGGCAAATCTAGACAGAGAGGTGCTTAATACCCTAGGTTAGGTGAAAGATAAGTAGATTGAAGCATACCCAGATCAGCCCACTTTCCCAACCCATTCATCATTTTCTCCTTCTGTCGGTCTCTTCGTCACTCGAATGTAAAAGTCAGATGTTCTTTGAAATGTCATTGGTGACTTTTAAAGTGACCACAACGGGTGCGCTGGTGTAACGGTTAGGAAGTTACCATTATGAGCGTGGTGGAACGACGGTTCAATTCCTGGGTCGCTGCTTGCTACAGGAGAGAGAGACTGACCAACTGGAGCCTGAAAAATGTTATGGTCCCTACACTTCACACATGTGATGGTTTTAACATTTCACACATGTGATGGTCCTAACTCTTCACACATACATGTGATGGTCCTCACTCTTCACACACACAAGTGATGGTCCTAACTCTTCACACATACATATGATGGTCCTAACTCTTCACACATACATGTGATGGTCCTCACTCTTCACACACACATGTGATGGTCCTAACTCTTCACACACACATATGTGATGGTTCTAACTCTTCACATATGTGATGGTCCTAACACTTCACACATGTGATGGTTCTAACACTTCACACGTGTGATGGTTCTAACACTTCACACACACACGCACACACACACACACACACTAACACACACACATGTGATGGTCCCTACACTGCACACATGTGATGGTCATAACATTTCACACATGTGATGGTCCTAACACTTCACACATGTGATGGTCTTAACATTTTACACATGTGATGGTCCTAACACTTCACACACACAAACACATGTGATGGTCCTAACACTTCACACAACCATATGTGATGGTTCTAACACTTCACACAAGTAATGGTCCTAACACTTCACACATGTGATGGTCCTAACACTTCACACACACACACACATACACACACATGTGATGGTCCTAACACTTCACGTACACACATGTGATGGTCCTAACACTTCACACACACATGTGATGGTTCTAACTCTTCACATATGTGATGGTCCTAACTCTTCACACACACATGTGATGGTCCTAACACTTCACACATGTGATGGTTCTAACACTTCACACACACTCTCTCTCACTCTCACACACACACACACACACACACACACACACACACACATATGATGGTCCCTACACTTCACACATGTGATGGTCCTAACACTTCACACATGTGATGGTCTTAACACTTCACAAACAAACATGTGATGGTCCTAACAGTTCACACAACCACATATGATGGTCCTAACACTTCACACACACACACACACACACACACACACACACACACACACACACATACACACACATGTGATGGTCCTAACACTTCACATACACACATGTGATGGTCCTAACACTTCATATACACACATGTGATGGTCCTAATACTTCACACACACACACACACACACACACACACACACACACACACATATGATGGTTTTAACACTTCACACACACACACACACACACACACACACACACACACACATGTGATGGTCCTAACACTTCACATACACACATGTGATGGTCCTAACACTTCACATACACACATATGCTGGTCCTAATACTTCACACACACACACACACATATGATGGTTTTAACACTTCACACACACACACACACACACACACACACACACATGTGATGGTCCTAACACTTCACACACAGACACACATCTGATGGTTGTAACACTTCACACACACACACACACACACACACACAGACACACACACACTTCACACACTTACAGCAAGTTCACGCTAGGGAGTTTGGGAGGGGAGTGGTGGGGGGGGGGGGTGATGTGACCCCTTTCTTTGTTTTGTCGTGTTGTGCACGGCGTGTTATGTGTGGACTTTACCTGGAAAAGTGATGGTCTCTAGACAGATTTAATCCCTGGGTAGTGGATCGAACGTCTAGCCTTTTCAGACAAGGGCGGCAACTTGAAGGATCCGTGTCCAGGTTGCACATGGTCAACATTTCTCGACAGCTGGACATCAAAATGACAGGCCGATTAGGGCACTCATCATCATCATCATCATCATCATCATCATCATCATCATCATCATCATCATCATCATCATCATCATCATCATCATCATCATCATCATCATCATCATCATCATCATCATCATCAGCACGAGCTCTACAAACTGGTGTAGGCGTTCATGTCTCGTTACATCTCGGTCCTTGATATTCTGGGTGAACTCTGCTGATGACATTCCTCCATGCCACCGTCTCAGTACATCCAGCATAATTTATTTCCATCTCCCCCTGCCTCTTTTCTCACTAACCTTTCTAGTTGTCACAATGTTTTCCTATGCCTCTCTTTTCATCACACAACCTAAGAATAATGTTTATATCTTTCTTATTGTTGATTATAATCTTCTACTTTCATTAGAACTTTCGGGACGCAGAGGTGTTTCCAAGGCACCAGGGCCGGGTTATATACTGGCCAAGACCTATTGACGCGTCCTCGTCGAGCGTCCTGGGCAACAGGTCCCTTCGGGGTCGTTGATTCCTCCGAAGTCAGAGAGTGTCTGCCTGTACGGCGAGGAACACCAGTCTGCACACCAATAAGCCAGACATAGGACAACGGATACTCATGCAAACCTCAGGTCCTGTATGACATCACACTGATGTTGGACAACAGGATGTCTTCATCCGACATACAGGACTTCGCGTTGGAGCTCAAGCCAATGAACACAAGCAAGCAAGCATTAGAACTTTCCAGACAATTGTTGTTATTTACTCTGGCAGTCCAAGGTATTCGCGCCATTCATCTCAGAAAACACACGCTTATTGCCCATAGGCCTCTAACCAAACTAAGTCTCAGAACCCACCCACAAATTATTTGTAAAACATGTTTGAGTCTGGCATGAGACAGACCATCCACACCCACGATACACAGTTTGTGCACTGGGCAGACATTCTCCTTATGTAATCTGTAGAAGGAAACTGGAGCACTAATGACGAAAACCCGCTCATAGTGCTCGTTGACCCCACAACACCCCAACCAAAATAACAACAATGACTCTGACCGACGCCGTGTCCAAACTACAAACATGAAGACAGTTTGGAAAGTCGCTAACAACGGTCTCAGAGACAATATCGACCCAGCTTTAAGACGACAACACAGTCTTCAAAAACCCGAACCACCTGCATGTAATAACCCTATTCCAGCAAATTATATTTTTCTGGGAATAAAGAAAGTCTTTCCGAATTCGTCGATAATTTTCTCCTGCGCACATTTTCATTAGAATCTTCGGAAATATCTATAGGCATTTCCTAGCGCCTGGCGAGTAGAGAAAGGCGTCAGGGCTTGATAATTATAGCTACGTTTCTTGGTCTCGGGATAGCTCACCAAATGTCAACAGACTTTTAATTGCTAGGTCTGTTAGCGCAGGAGCGATAGATAGCGGTGGTAACTACAGCTGTTGTCAGGTGTCTGCACCTGGTTATCTTTCCTCGTTGAACGTACATGGTGATTTTATTTCTGATTTTGTACTTGGATTTTCTGTGTCGTTGATGTGCCATCTTTGGTGTAGTGGGAAGGGTTGGGGGAAGGGGAG
>OY992883.1:10165397-10182897 GCA_963921405.1 Cepaea hortensis | reverse complement strand
TGATGGAGGATGCCTTGAAGAGGTTAGAACAAGACTCGTTATGGCGAAAGTAACCTTTTTCAAGATGGAAAACATACTGACCAATAAAATGACGCCTAATGCAACAAGAAAAAGAATGATTAAGTGCTACATAGAACCTGTACTATTTTATGAATGTGAGACGTGGACAATGAGAAGACAAGCTGAAAAACATCTAATGGCAGTGGAAATGTGGTTTCTGTGGGAAATGCAAAGAATACCATGGAATGACAGAAAAACCAAAGAGAAAGTCCCACAAGAAGAAGATAAAAACCGTAAACTGATTAGAGAAATTAGACGTAGACAGTCACAATTGTTATGAGAGGAAATAAATGAGAAAACTTTGTGACACCTGGCAAGATTGATGGAAGAAAAACAAGAGGAAGACATAGAGGCCAACATATGGATGGCTATTCTATCTCTGTGATGTGATTTTAACTTATTTTCGTCATCTGTGTAGGTCAAAAAATGGGACATAACACAGAAAATGTCAAAATGTAATAATTGACATAGTTTCGAGATTATGTCCCATATTCGATTATCTATCTATCTATCTATCTATCTATCTATCTATCTATCTATCTATCTATCTATCTATCTATCTATCTATCTATCTATCTATCTATCTATCTATCTATCTATCTATCTATCTATCTATCTTTCCATATATCCATCTATCCATCCATCTATCTGTCTCTCTGTCTCTCTGCCTGCCTGCCTGCCTGCCTGTCTGTCTGTCTGCCTGCCTGCCTGCCTGCCTGCCTGTCTGTCTGTCTGTCTGTCTGTCGCAGGCACGCACGCACGCACACACACACACACACACACACACACACACACACACACACACACACACACACACATATCTTCTATATGAAAACATCTTTGAGTAACGCCTGGAATGCAATCTTGTTTATTGTGCCTGTTTCATAGACTACAGTAAGGTCTTCGACTGTGTACAACATCAACGATTGTGGAACATATACCCGAGATATGCAGTTCTTAGCTCTTTGCATCCGGCTGACTGAAACATGATATCCCGAACAAGCAGCAGCCGTCAGAGCAAGCGGTGAAACATCAAACTGCTATGTGATGTACAGCTTGTCGCCAAACTGCTTTCTCACCCCAAGCGTGTTTAGCATCTCTGCAGAAAGTTTAATGAGAAGTGGCACAGATGATGGAACCAGGTACTGCTGTGACACACTCATGCGGGGGCCGGGCCCACCTCTCTCAGATAATGCCGAGAAATTAGAACAGTTGATTCTTTGGAGGTCAGCATGGACGAAAGGGTTCGCGCTCTCGCTCTTACATTTCCTGTCCTGATGGCGAGGTAGCGGGTTCAACCCCGACACCGGCCAAATGGACTAGAATGTTAACTTCTCGTCCTTGGGTTGGGGATTTAAGTTAGTATTTCAGCAATAAAATTAATTAATATTTAAATTATAAGTGCTTTAAAAGTCGGAGTTGGTTCGTATGATGGCCAGTTAGTTGCATATCCTTTACGTACGTAGCAGTCAACTCCACCATTGTTTGGCTGTTCGTGATTCCTTGGCAAGTTTACGTTTATTAGTTTGCCATAGCTTTTTGAACGACCGGCACCCACACCTTTCATAAAAAACCAACACAATGCGGCCTGATGTCAAATCACCCGCAGCTCTGTGCTTCGAACGCGGTATGCGGGATTACGAACTATACATTTGCTGAAATACTTAAAACACATAGTCAATGATATATTTAGTTGAAGGGATTACGAACTATATATTTGCTGAAATACTTAAAACACATAGTCACTGATATATTTAGTTGAGGGGATTACGAACTATACATTTGCTGAAGTACTTAAAAACATAGTCACTGATATATATAGTTGAAGTGATTATGAACTATACATTTGCTGAAATACATAAAACACATAGTCACTGATATATTTAGTTGAAGGGATTACGAACTATACATTTGGTGAAATACTTAAAACACATAGTCATTGATATATTTAGTTTAAGGGATTACGAACTATACATTTGCTGAAATACAAATACCTCACAAGTCGGAATAACTGCAGAAATGTGGTTTCTGAGGAAAACGCAAAGAATACCATGGACAGACAGAAATACCAATGACCAAGTACTCAATCAATCATGTGCCATGCCGGAAAGCGTTGGCGGTCATGACTCGCCATATCACTCGATCACCAGAGTCGTGGATCAGCTCAGTGTTCCTGTCTCGTCAATGCCATGTTGCTAAGCCATCCAGATATTTTCCTCTAGGTCTTCCTCTTGGTCTGTTCCCTTCGATCTTGCCAGTTGTCAACAAGTTCTCCAATCCATTTCTTCTCATATGTCCAAAAAATTTTTGACTGTCTACGTATACTTTCTCTAATCAATTTACGATTTTCATTTGTCTCCTGGAGTACTTGGTCATTGGTTTTTCTGTCTGTCCACGGTATTCTTTGCATTTTCCTCAGAAACCACATTTCTGCAGCCATCAGATGTTTTTCAGCTTGACTGCTCATTGTCCAAGTTTCACATCCACACAAAAGAACGGGCTCTATGTATCCCCTCAACACTCTTTTTCTCGTTTCAATTGACATCATTTTATTAGTCAGAATGTTTTTCATCTTGCTAAAGGCTACTTTCGCCATTGCGATTCTTGTTCTAATCTCTTCAAGGCATCTCCCATCAGATGTTATGACTGTTCCGAGATAATTGTATCGATTCACTTTTTGAAGAATATTCCGATTTATTTGTATTTTACATTGTGGTACTTCGTTCTTCCTAGTGACGACCATAACCTGTTTCTTTTTGCAATTTAATTCTAACCCCAGTTGCTCACTGTGTACAAAAACCGCATCTACTAATTGTTGCAGATGCCGCGGATTGTCTGCAATCAATACTGTATCATCTGCATATATAATGTTATTGATGTTTCGTCCTCCAATGCTGATTCCATTTATATCCTCTACATTTCTGAAAATATTTTCACTGTATAGGGAAAAAAGATCTGGAGACATCACACATCCCTGCCTAACACCTCTCTTAATTGGCTGATACTGTCCCACTTCATTATCAATCCTTATTGCAGTTTGTTGTTTCCAATATATGTTTTTTATAAGTCGAATGTCTTTCCCATCAATTTGTAGATCTGCAAGCATATCCACCATGTTGACATGCCTAACTCTATCAAAAGCCTTTGTATAGTCAATAAAGCAAAGATGTATATCCTTGTTTACTTCTATAGCACGTTCAATAACTGTTCGCAGCATATACACAGCATTTACTGTACCCTTTCCTTCTACAAACCCGCATTGTTCTTCCCCTATTTCAGGTTGTATTTTCTTCCTCACTCTTTGCATGATAATTCGTTGCAAAATTTTTGTGATGTGACTCATTATAGTAATTGTTCTATGTTGATCACATTCAAAGGCTCCTGATTTCTTTGGGATTGCACTAAATACAGTTACATAATTCAGGAGGTATATCTCCAGTATCATATAATGTGTTCATCAGTCTGGTGACTTGATCTAGTCCATATTCTTCTAAAGCTTTAATCATTTCTGTTGTGACGTTATCTGCACCGGGGGGCTTGCCAGCTTTCATATGCTTAAGAATATTTCGAATCTCCATCTTCAAAATTGGTGGTCCTTCATTATTAAATCTAATATCATACTGTTCCTCTCTGTTATCCTCATAAAGGTTTTTCACACAATTTGTCCATACATGTATAATCTGATCTTTTTCTATTATGATTTTGCCATCTTTAGTTTTTAGACAGCCTGTTGATGTACTTGTTCTTTTATTAGTAAGTTCCTGAATTCTTTTGTGCACTAATTTGGTATTTTGACTGTTGTGTTGTTTTTCAATTTCTAAGCACTTTTCCTCAAGCCATGCTTCTTTTGCCTCCTTACATAATATTCTGACTCGTCTGTGGATTTCTTCATATATGGCAGAATTATTTTTGTTGAGTCTTCTTGTTTCCATTAGGTGTAAAATTTCTTTAGTCATCCATTTCTTACGACCCACCTTCTTTAATTTTGGAATAGTTATTTCTTCAGCCAAACTGATTGAATTCTTCAACATTTCCCATTGATCATCCACATCCTGGAATAGGATCTCTAGATCAGACAATATATCAAATCTGTTCTGTACTTCTATGCTGAATTTGTTTTGTATTTCCTTGTACACAAATCTTGTTTCCTGTTATATACTTGACTTTCTTCAGCTTTATCCTCAATGTTCCTGTAAGTAATCTGTGGTCACTATAACAATCAGCACTGGGAACTGTTTTTGCTATTGTTAAGCGTTTCTAAATCTTCTGCTAATGAGAATGTAGTCAGTCTGGTTTCTTATCCTGTTATCAGGACTCTTCCATGTCCATAATCTTCTAGGGTGTTGCTTAAACCAGGTGTTTCCTACAATCATTTCCTGTTCGTTTGCCCACTCTACGTGTCTGTATCCTCTTTCATTTCTCTCTCCTAAACCATAGTTTCCTACTGTGTATCTATCACCTTGATTTCCTACTTTTGCATTGAAGTCCCCTAATATGATGTTTATTTCTGAATTTTTACATTTCTTTAAGGCAGAATCTATGTCATTATAAAATTCCTATACACTATATTCACTGAATTCTCCTGTTGGGGCATAAACTTGAATAACATTTATGTTAAAAGGTCTGCCACTGAATTTAACTAGTAGAGCTCTGTCCGACACGGCCCAATATCCTTGAAGAGATTTGAATGTTTTCCGGTCCAAAATAATTATCACTCCCCTTTGTCGATCTTCACTTCCAGAATAAATAATCTTAACATATTCATCTATCTTGATGCCTGCTCCTATCCATCTCGTTTTGCACATCCCTAAAATATTAATTTTTTCTCTTTCCAGTTCTTATTTTATGTTCTCTAATTTGTCGTCGTCGTTTAACGTCCTAACATTCCATGTTGCTAATTTAATGTCTCTGTCCTGTCTTGCGATGATCAGTCTTTAGGCGAATCATAATGGACTACAGGAGACAGATGAAAATCGTAAATTGATTAGAGAAATTAGACGTAGACAGTCAACATTTTTTGGACATGTTATGAGAAGAAATGGATTGGAGAAATTAGTGACAACTGGCAAGATCGAAGGGAACAGACCAAGAGGAAGACCTAGAGGAAAATACCTGGATGGCTTGGCCACATGGCATGGACGAGACAGTAACACTGAGCTGATCCACGACTCTGGTGATCGAGTGAAATGGCGAGTCATGACCGCCCACGCTTTCCGGCACGGCACATGATTGATTGATTGATTGATTGTTTATTGTCATTGTATGTTCTTTATTATTCGCAAATCTATATTCAACGGTTCTAATAGATTATGTCCTGATGTTTTAAATTGTCAAATGTCTTTGTGTAACCTATGATGAAATATGTACAGATCTGATTTTACTTCTATAGCTCTTTATGTGTGTGAAAAAAAAAATACGGATAACAGAACGCTGCTCCCCTATGGGACATGAAAAAAGAGGGGCGACCATCTTTAAATTATCTTATGGCGTCACCGTGTTAGTGTGCTGCGTGATGTCACGTGCTTAACACTCTCGACATCCTTAACAATGCATTATTGGCAGGTTACAAGACAATGGCGTGGTTATTGTAATTTCTATCACACTTTTAAGGTTTCCAATTGAAGTCCCTCATACTTAAATAGAAAATTATACTAAACTATTAATCGAAAGAGACAGACACATAATGAGAAGAGAGGCAACGAAAAAACAAACAAACGTGGTGACAACTGGAAACATCGATGGTAGAAGGGCAAGGACAGGTTGTGGGAAATGATTCTGGATGGTGTGAGATGGAAAATGGTCAGTACACTGGGTCCTGAGCACGATGGATGGAATCTTGTGGAGTGACATGAATGTACGTGCCATTGGTCATTGCACATGATGATGATAATAAAGACACAAAGACAGAGAGACACATAGATAGACCAGCAGACAGACATATAGGTAGCTAGGTAAGTGTGTAGACACAGATAGATAGATAGATAGATAGATATATAGATAGATAGATAGAACGAACGAACGAACAGTCTTTATTTTCAAAGGGTAACAAATTGGGCACGCAGGCCCGTCTTACATTCGGCCCTTCCATTCACTCATCTTTCTTTCATCAACAGTGCATAGGAAAAAACATTGTCACATGAATTTTGTAAACATAAACAATGCATATTACTATGTTATGAGACACACCCACCACCCACACATCCCCCATTCACACCAACTCCCCCACCCAACCACACACATAACCCACACACACATACATTCCCCCACCCATCCACCACATCCCTACACCTACACATCTCCCTACCCACACACACCTCTCACCCACCACACATCCCATCCACCCACACCCCAAGCACACATACATTCAATAACCCACACATCCCCCACCTACACACATCTCCCCACCCACTCACATATCCTCTACCCGTCCCATTACCCACCAACAATCACTCACCCACATATCCTCCTCCACCTACACACCTCCACCCACCCACACATTCCTCAGCCACACACACATCTCCCCGTCAACTCACATATTCCGCACCTACCCACACACAAAATCCGCACCCACCCACATAATCTCCCATCTCCCCCAGCCCACTCACAGATCCCGAGCCCACGCCTACAAACATCCCCCACCATCTCCTAACCTGCACACACTCACCCACCCACATATCCTCTACCCACTCACACATCCTCTACCCACCCATCCCCCAACCAAACATCCCTTAACCACACACCCTTACTCACATACAATCACCCACCCACACATCCTCTACCCAACCACACATCCTCCATCCACCCATCTCCCAGCCACACATCCCTTAACCACACACCCCTACCCATACACACACACACACACACACACACACACACATCCCCACCCACGCACAATCTCCCCACCCATACACACATCCCTCACACACATCCCCACCCACCAACACATCCCCCATTCACAAACACACACCTCCCATCCACACACACACACAACCCACACATATCCCCAACTCATACACTCATCCCCTCACACATCCCTAGACACACGTACTTATCCCTTAACCACTAACACCCACACATCCCTTACCCACTCATCAACACATACATCTCCTATCTACCCACCCACACTCATACACACCCCAACCACCCATCTAAGCACACATCCCCACCCTCACACACATCCTTCACCCACCCGCAAACCCAAACACACCTTCACCCACCCACACACACATCATTTATCCACACCCAGCTCCCCTCCCACACAACACCACACCCACACACATCCCAAAGACACATCCCTCACCCACACACACATCTCCCCACACATCTCCTACCCATCCACACATCCCCCAACTACAATCACCATCACTACCCACACATACATCCTCCATCCAGCCACACACCCCCACCCAGCCAGACATATCCCCCATCCACACACACATATCCAAATCCATCACTCACACCCATCATGCACCCCTCCCCAACCCACATACATCCCCCACACATATCTCACCCACATACACTCCCCACCCATCCACCCAAACATCCCACACCCATACACATCCCTCACCCACACTCCCACACCCACAACCACCCCTACCTGCAACCACCCCTACCTGCACACATCTCCCACCCACCACATATCCCCACACCCACATCTCCCCACCCATACATATACCCCCACCCATCCCATAACCCACCATCAATCATCCACCAACATATCCTCCTGCACCCACTCACCCACAACCACCTGGCCAAACACACATCTCCACCCACATACACATCTCCCCGCCAATCCATACATCCCGCACGTACCCACACACAAACCCCCCACCCACCCACACAATCCCACCCCGCCCACCCACACACACATCCCCCCATCCCCCAACCTACTATTATGATCAAACTCCCACACTTTACACACACATACAGTGACGATTGTCGTGAGCATTGTCCCAGAATTGTAAAGAAAATGGAGAAAAATTGTACATATACATTTTGTAACTTAAAAATTAGTGATGCAATTCAACTCTCTCTCTCTCTCTCTCTCTCTCTCTCTCTCTCTCTCTCTCTCTCTCTCTCTCTCTCTCTCTCTCTCATACTCTCTAATTCATGTTATAAATTATAACATCAGTTGGCATTCAAAATGGTAATATGAACATGAGAATACACAACATATATGGAATAGCATGTTACATGATATGCGTGCGCTTAAATCTCTCTCTCTCTCTCTCTCTCTCTCTCTCTCTCTCTCTCTCTCTCTCTCTCTCTCTCTCTCTCTCTTTCTCTGTCTTTCTCGCTCTCTTCTCACTAACACACACCCATAGACACCCACAAACAATGGCCGCACACACACACACATTAACAAATCCATTCTTCCACTGTCTTCTCTCGTTCGCTCACTCCCCCCCCCCTCTCTCTCTCTCTCTCTCTCTCTCTCTCTCTCTCTCTCTCTCTCTCGCAATCACTATTTCACCCATTAAGTCACTCTCTCCATCTTTCATTTACTCAATATCACACTCTCTTTCACTCTCACTCACACACAGACAGACACACACCCTCTCGCTATCAAATACACACTCCCTCGCGTGCGCAAGAAAGCATATACACACACGAGCATACACACGCAAATACACACATATCCCCACGCACACATACACACATCTACACCCATATACACATACTTACACACACACACACACACACAAATACACACTCCCTCGCATACACTGCATGCATGCACACATACACACAATCATGCACTCACATACACGAACACACACACACACACACACACACACACATATATATATATATATATATATATATATATATATACGCACATACACACATATACACACGCACATACATATAAACACACGCATACATTTACGCACACATATAAACATACTTACACACATAAGCACACATACAAACACACATTTACACACACTTACACATACACACCCACATTCAGACGTGCACACACATAAACACACGCATACACACATATGGACACACGTACACACCAACCCATCCACCCACACACTTACTCACAGATACACGCTGCCTCACATAATCTCACCCTCTCACTCAATTATTTACTCTCTAAACCACACTAACTCAAGCACAGACAAGTACACAGACACACACACATTCACCCACTCTCTCTTTCTCACCCTTCAATCACCTGCACATCCCACACCTCCCCATCTCTCACACATCTCACCTCCCACACAAAACTCCACCCATAAACACATCCCCCCCCACATACCTTCCCCATACACATCCCCACCCACACATCTCCCCACCAACTCATACATCCTCCACCTACAAACATTCTCGCCACCCACACATACATCCTCCACCCACTCACATTTATCCCATCCACACTCACACACTCCCACCCACGCAGACATATCCCATTCACAGACACCCCCACACTCATTCCCCACACCCATCCCCCAACCCACACAATCTCCTACACACCCATTCACCCACCCAAACCAAAAAAAGCGTAAACATTAGTGATGCAATTCAACTCTCTCTCTCTTATGATCTCTCTCTCTCTCTCTCTCTCTCTCTCTCTCTCTCTCTCTCTCTCTCTCTCTTGCTCTCTCTCTCTCTCTTGCGCGCGCTCTCTCTCTCTCTCTCTCTCACTAACTCTCTCACTCACATCACAGTAATGTTATATTATACATGATAAAATCAAATGGCATACAAAATGATAAGATGAGAATAAAAAAAAAAAAAAAAAAAAAAAAAAAAAACAAACAAATATGGAATGGCATGTTACAGGACAATCAAGTGGCATTAAACGATACCTCGTAATATGAAAGATGAGAATACATAAAAAATATGGAATAGCATGTTACATGAAATGCGTGCGCTCAACTCTCTCTCTCTCTCTCTCTCTCTCTCTCTCCCTCTCTCTCTCTCTCTCTCTCTTTCTCTCTCTCTCTCCCTTCTCTCACACACATGTACATACACACACCCGCACACATCCATATACTTACTCACACGTACTCACATAACACCCGAATATACACTCCCTCGCATACACTGCATGCATGCACACTTACACATACAAAGATATACAATACATACACGAGCACACACACACACACACTCATCCATACACACATATGCACACGCACATGCATATAAACACATGAACGCACACCTTAACACACGTACAGACATACACACAGATACACACATGTACACACACATGTACACCCATCCAGACATGCACACACATACATCAGACTTTCTCATGCACTCTCTCATTCACCCACGCTCTCTTTTTTACACACTCACTCGCTCTCACACTCACTCATTCGAGCACATACACGCATACCCACAAATTCTCTCTCACTCACTCACGCTCCTTTACTCACTCATTTACTCGCTGACTCTCTAACTCACACTCACTCACTAACTTTCACACTCTATCACGCAGACAGGCAGACACACAACACACCCACTCTCTCAGATTCACTCATTCTCTAACTAAATCTCTCACACATATGTCCACACACACCCACTCACTTTTACACTCACTCAGGCACACGCGCATGCATACTCACTCACTCTCACTCATACTAATTCTTCCACTCACACTCTTTCTCACTCACTCTCTCACCCACTGTCTCGCTCACACACATACAGTGAAGAATGATAGTGGGAAAATGATACTAGTAGGTGACTTATTGAGGCATATAGTCGGCATGAAGTAAGTATTGAAAGAGTTTTCGGTTGAATGTGTAGGGACTCATTGGTGTTTTCAGTTCTGGTAGATAGATAGATAGATAGATGGGTGGGTGGGTAGGTAGGTAGGCAGGTAAATATGTAGATAGATAGATAGATAGATAGATAGATAGATAGATAGATAGATAGATAGATAGATTAGATGGATGGATGGATGGATGGATGGATGGATGGATAGATAGATAGATAGATAGATAGATAGATAGATAGATAGATAGATAGATAGATAGATAGATAGATAGATATACATACATACAGACACACACACATACATATATACAGACAGACAGACAAATGATCCTAGCTTAATATATATTTTCTTCTCATTAGATAACAGTTTCCATGCAACCTTAAAGGTGATTACATAACAGCGGAGACGGCGCCTGAGCCGGGAAGTTAAAGTGTAAGACCTGACGGGATTTACAGTCTGTCTAGACCCTTCATTGGAAGATCTCAGCGAAATGGAGAGACAGAAGACTCGCTGTAAGTTGCGAGAAAACAGACGAAATTAAATCTGCCCTTAAGATAATGGAAAAGTAAAGAAGGTGATAGTTGCATTTTTGGAAGGATGAATACACGAAAGATGGGAGTTTAGCAAAAGGGCAGTATTGTGAAATGAGTGATGGGAGAGTGAGAGTGGAGGAAATGAGTACCGGTGGAGCAGGAGTGGTGAGAAGTGGAGGGGCTGACGTTGATAGAGGTGGCGGGAGTGGAGGAGATGCCAGGAAGGAATATTCTGTGATCTCGGCAGCAGAAAAGGGAGATAATGTGGGTTCGGTTAATGAGGCAGAGAGGAGAATTCTGAAGACAGTTATCAATGATTACTGGAGGAGGGGGAAGAAAATTGTGAAGAAGAAAGAGGAGGTGAGTAGAAGAGGTGATGCGGAAGATAAAGGTCAAGAAAGCTCCTCATCGAAAGAGTCGAAGGGCTGGTGGAGAAGAAGAAAAAGAGGAGGGGAGAAAACTCTTGGGCGGCAGAGTAGCCGGTTTGAAAAATCAATGAGGATTCTAGAGTGGTTGGATGCGGACTGTGGGACTCGGTTAGCGAAGCATTACGAAGAGGCTGGTGGGTGGAGGAGTCTCCCAGCTCGCCGACAGCGACAACAACCCACCAGAAAGCCCCAGAGACAGCCATTGAGGTTGACACGGAGCCATCTTGTGTTGGGGACAGACCATTCAAAGGAGATCGTGCAGAAATCTGAAGCGGGCAGTATTAGTAGCAGTAGTAGCAGCAGCAGTGGAGGTGGTGGTGGTGGTGGTGGTGATGGCGACGAGACGAAAGTTCTGGAGGATAGTGAGGATTTTCTTGACGATGTTGATGCCGTAGATGATGATGACGCGGTTCTTTCTTTGAGAAAGTGGCAAGATGAGCAGCCACAAGGTCCGGAGTGTTACGAGGACCTGTCTTTGAAGGAGTACGTCACGAGCAGTGATGATGATGACAATGACAATAAAAGCAAACAGGACGTTGAAAGTGATAGCGAGGATGAACTGGTCTTAGCCCTGAAAGCTTGGAAGGACGAACAACTACGGCAAGAAAAACTACTACAACAGCAGCAACTACATCGCCAGCATTCACTAGCCCAGCAACCACCAGCGCTGACTCCAGTCTTAGAAGATAAGGTGTCGTCTCCGACACATGAAGCGTTTGGATATTTCTATCAGGATCACACCAGCGTATTCTATCAAAAGAACTACCCGAGCTCCAGCACTACGCCATACTGGTGGGGCGGAATAAGCAGCGTCAGAGAGGGGCCCTCGTCGCCCCCAATTCTCGTGACGCAGGCGGATATCTCCAAGGGCTCTCACTTCCTTTTGTCTCCTCGTCTGGAGCCCACGGTACGCTCACGAGACTCCAGCAGTTGTGTCGTCACGCAAACATTTCCGAGACCAGAAGCGAGTTTCAAATATAGTAAGGCCATTCACGGATCTGTACCATCGCTGGCCGTTACAACCACGTTAGGAACAGCTACAAGTCAAAGTTCGTTTTTTCCTCATCATCCAGGAATTTTACAGCCTCCGTCAACGCCTTTCGTATCCTCCTCATTATCGCCATCTCCGAGACACGACACTTCCAATTGGAATTTCAACCGGGGGTTTAAATCTCCTTTGTCGCCCACGCCATTTGATACTGGACTGCACGAGGCAAAAAGTTTTAGTGGTAAGTTTTCGGACAATATTGGTAAGGGCGAGAACGCCGCGGCATCGCCTCGCACGCCTCTTAGTAGCAAACTATCGAATTCAGGATTTAGTGTGTTCTCAACGTGGCTTAGTTCCGCACCAGGAGAGAGGCAAACTCCCGGATCTTCACTCACCAACGATGTGCAATATGAAACAAGAGCCGGCGACTCAGTGACAGACAGAGACGGCCAGCCGCATAAGGTGGCGTGCATGACTCTTTCAACGACTTCATCTGACTCTGGAATAGAAAAGAGCCCCGGCTATTTGTCCCCTGCTCCAAGATCGGCCGGGATCGAAAAGATTGGCGATTTCTTTAGAAGGTTTCACCACAAGCTTTCAGCGTCTTCGTCACCACCTTCAGCTATAAAAACGCCACCTCCTTTGAGCCCAAGTAAACATTTGCAGCAACAGCACAAAACCACACCTCGGAGACTGTCTCTGTCCACGCCGTCGATCCCCTCCTCATCACTGCTGAAGCCTACATCTCCATCGCCGGTGGCAAAGTTTGCGGCTGCCCACGCTCGCTGCTCAGCCACAAAATCAGACCCACTAGCATCAGGTACTGTATCTAAACGTCAACAAACTTCGTGGGCTGGAGTTCAACAGAGTAAAAGTACCACTGACCCGGTAGGTACAACAACAGCAGCACAAAATCAAATCAACATCACCAACAACAATGACGGAGAAGCTGTTGTTAGCAGTGGCGAGCCCAGTCGATTAACCGCAGACAGCGGGGCAGTCGCCAGTGGGGGTACACACAGCGAACGGAAAGTTGAAGCAACAGTTCAAGTACTCAACATTAGCGGCGTGGCTGATTCTAAGAGCGGCAATACGCTTACATCATCTGGTTGTGTTACAAAACCGTGTGCAGCTACAGGAAAAGACACGGAGGTTGGTGTCTCCTCACATAGTTCTTCTAGTTTCACGTACCATCTTCAACACCAACCTCTTTCTGCCAAGCGATCCACCGGAGATGTCAGTACAAGGAGCTATGTACCGGACATTGGCGGTGCAACACTTGGTCTCGCTAGCAAATCTGGAAGTCGGTATTTTTCGAGAGACAATTTAGACGCGCTGAAGAAGTCTAATGAGGCTCTAGATAGTGTCGGTGAACATATAACAAGTACAGCGTCTAGTGTTGCGTGTGAAAGTTTAGGATTTAGTAGGTTAACTAAAGCAGCTTCACAACTTTTACGCAAATCGCCGGTGCCAGATTTTGAGCAAGGTGTTCATTCCGTCGGTGCAGGAGAGTCGCCAAGCAAGGGTCGAACAATTACCAGTGGCGCATCCGTCGTGGGGGCTGTTTGCGGCGGCGCTTCTGTGTGTGTTAGTGTTGTGGATGGAAGCAGCAGTGAAATAGGAAGTGGTGTAGGGGATAATGTCATGGTGAAGAGTGTTAGTGAGACGAAAAGTAAACCGAAAGAGCAATTGATGCGTTCAGAACTGTCCGCTTTAGGTTGTGAGGACAAGGGGACATTGTCCGTTCCAAATGTCCCCCAGGACCGAGGACGCCGGGGATCGCATGGGACTTGTAATTTCCTCTTTCTAGACCAAAACTCGGGAAGGAAATCTCCCAATCCCCCCAAAGGAAGAAAATCACCGTCGCCAATCCGAGGAACGCTATTTAAATCTGCGTTAAACTCTACATCCACATCATCGACGTCGTCAACGGAGTCCTCATCAAAGCTTCATCATCATATCGTCAGTAGAGTCCAGTCACTGCCATCTCCGTCGTCGCCACCGCCTCACCAACAAACGACACCGAAAACCTCCCCCAAACATCTACCAAATCTAGCGTCTGCTGGACCAGACCCCCCAGCGAAGACAATGATTTCAGATGGTCCACCTGCCAACTACCAAGGAAGACGTAAGTTTTCCGACACGGGGCTCACGCCATTGCCGCGAAGGCTCTTCAACGAAGGCAGGAGAGGGTCTTTAACGGACGAAAGGACCTTAGTTTCTGCCAAATCTAAACTCGGGAAACTGCGAAATCAGGGGAGAAAGTCTTCGGACGCAGGAAGCATCGCAGCTCTGGTGAAGCAAATTCATAACTTATGGGGAGAGAAGGATGATGAGATGGATGATATTCGCGAGCGGCGGGAGTCGGTGGGCGGATTCAGTGGCAGCTTTGACGATCAGGTCTTGTTCGATAAGAGGAGGAAAAGGTTCTCATTATCTATCGGAAGACACAAAGGTGGAACCAAGGATGAAAGTGACGACAGCCGCTTTGCTGGAAGCATTAGTAATCTGTTAGGAGACATGAAAGGCAAGAAGAAAACCGCGGAAAAGGGTGCTCATCAACCCGTATCATCAACGAATTCATCAGCATCATCTTCACCAGCTCATAAAGCAGTCGGCGTCACAGAAGACGAAGCAGGCTGTTTGGCCAAAGACAACTCCCTTATCGAAGATATGACTCGTGTGTATGAAATCGCAGCCGAGGATAATACGAACACCACAACGCCAGCTGGTGGGGTCATTAACAGCGGTAGCAGTGGTGTGAATATTAGTGAGTTTCTTGCCCCGATAGCTCAAGTTGCCGGTAGACAATTGGTGGCCACAGCTGTGAGCGGCGCGGCTTGTTTTGTTGGCCAAGACACGCCAGATAGACTAATCAATCGTGGACCAATTGGATCATCGTTAACAAACATATCGATTCCAACCACACCAAGCGTTACCACTGGTAGATACGTAAAGAAAACAAACACAGTTCAGTTTCAACCAATCGTCAGTTGGGATGATAATGTCGTGGGAGGAAAGATCCCACCGGCTTTACGGTCGGTTTTAAAACAAGGCGCTAGAAGGCATTCATCCTTCGCTGGCTTTTCTGAATCAAGCGACAATTTGTCATTATCAGACCACGATACTACAGATAGCATATCAATCGTTCTCAACAAGCAAGCCATAAATGGACTTCCGAAATCTAAAACTTCTGACAACTACAAAGGGATACTCAAGCAAACAGATAGAGCAGCGCTGACAAACATCGAGCTGGGCTCATCGTCTGCAGATGAAAAAAGACGATCGAAATCCCCGTGTCCAAAATCGAAAAAAATCGACGAAAATTTCGATCATAGTCCGGACTCCAAAAACGGGGAGTCATCATTATCTCTTTGTTTGAAAGCAAACAGAAGTGTGTCACCTAAATCAAAGAAATCACGCGGGGACGCCAAAGAAGTAACTGACCAATCAGCACAAGGAACATATACTTCTTCGGGAGAACTAGACACTCAAGGAGACTCGGATTTGTATTCCTCGGATTACCACACGAAAACTGTCGGCATCCAGGCCACTCCACGATCAGTCGGGAAGACCTCGAATACAGGCACTCAGACCACCGGCCTTTTAGACGAGTACGCCTCTGCTCTAGAACACCCGGATCTTCTCTTGGAAGGCGGTGGTTGGCTGCAACGCCTTGCAGCGAAATGCATGGCCAGCGTCGGAGGCACGGCCCGCCCGGGCACCTTCAGCGGTGGTAGTGGTGGTCTCCCGAGAGCCGCTAGCGTTCGGGCTGAATGGCTGTTGGGTAACAAGCGGATGGGTTCGGGTCCCAGTTCGCCGGTGGCTGGCAGCAGTGACCCCAGTGAAAAGTTTTGGGTGCCCCATGAGTTGATCGCCAGAAAGAGGGCCCAGAGTTTGGTGCCGACTTTGTCAAAGAGTGAGGATGGTGAGTACACTTTGCTTATTGAACTATTCTTTAGATGATGATCATTGTATTGACTTTCATGTTCTCGTGTCGATATATTCTTATCTATGTTGATGGCTGTTTTCTTCTTATATTTATTCTTCTTTATGTTAATTGTAATGGTTTCTTCTCATTATATTCTTAATTATGTTGAATGCAATGTTTCTTTTTTCAGTAGTAATAATTGTTGTGTTTTCTTTTCACTATGATCTTCATGATATAAATTGTAATGGTTTCTTGTCATCATATTCTTAACTGATTAAATGTCATGGGAAGATTAAAGGTCTTAAGGGGACTCCCGTATCTGACATGGGCAAATATATCGCCGAAATGTTTTCATTGGGATGTAATACAACATGTCTGCTACCATATCAACAATTCTTACGTCATAACTGTGACACACCCCTACTTCACATTTTTCCTCATTCATTTTCGTTTGGTCCAAACTTACTTTTCGATTGGCACCGAATCTGTTAGTTTTGTTGAAAGTAATGTTCCCTTCTGATTATATATTCTTCACTATGTTGAATGTATTGTTTAATTCTCATTATGTTCTTCATCACGTTAATTGTAATGGTTTCTTCTCAATATATGCGTAAGTATTTTGACTGTAATGTTTTCTTAGCTGTCTACAGAATTCATAATTGTCTATAGAATTCAAAATATCTTTATCTGTCCACTATCTTTATCTGTACACTATCTTTATCTGTACACTATCTTTAACTGTCCACCATCTTTATCTGTCCCCATCTTTGACTGTCCACTATCTTTATCTGTCCACCATCTTTATCTGTCCACCATCTTTAT
>OY992883.1:10132897-10155397 GCA_963921405.1 Cepaea hortensis | reverse complement strand
CAACTATCTATCCGGGTGGGTAAGAGATCTTGATGTCTGTGTATTCAACTATCTATCCGGTTTTACGAAGTTTTCATGTTATCTACATACCTTCCCACTTGCTTACCTATTTCCTTCCTTCCTTCCTTCCTTCCTTCCTTCCTTCCTTCCTTCCTTCCATCCTGCTAGCCTTCCTTCCTCCCTTCCTTCCTTCCTCCCTCCCCCTTCCTTCCTCCCTCCCCTTCCTTCCTTCCGTAACTATACACCCACCTAGCTACCTGCCTACCTACCTAATTACATAATACCTACCTACCTACCTACCTACCTACCTACCTACCTACCTAGGTACCTACCCACCTACTACCTGCCTGCCTGCCTACCTACCTACCTACCTACCTACATACCTACCTACCTCAGTCCCTCCCTATATATTTGCCTACCTAGTTACCCACCGACCTACCTACCTACCTAGCTACCTACCTGCCTCCCTCCCTCCCAATATATCTGCCTACCTAGTTACCCACCTACCTACCTACCTACCTACTGCCTGTCTGCCTACCTAACAACCTATTTACCCAACTACCTACCTAGTTACATACCTACCTAGAAACCTAGTTACCCACCTACCTACATAGCTTGAATGATGTGTGAATGAAATGATGTATGAAAGAGAGTGATAGAAGGGCAGAATGTTAGACGGGCCTGCGTGCCCAATTCTTAAACCTTTGAAAATAAAATTTATTCGTTCGTTCGTTCGTTCTACCTACCTACCAACCTAGCTACCTACCTACTTACCTACCTAGTTATCTACCTTCCTACTACTTGTTTATCTAGATACCAATCTATCTACGTACCTATCTACTTACACGCCTACCTATCTGACTATCTGCCTGTCAATTCATTCATTTGCCCATCCATTCATCCACCTATTCGTCCATCTGTCCATATCCATCGATTCACTCACCCACCTATCTATCCATTCACCCTTTCACTCAATCCAATCCATCTATACATCTAATCCACTATCTTATCGAATCTTCGGAAATCCACCCATCTATTCTTCGATCTACCTACCCTCTCCATCCATCCATCCATCCATCCATCCATCCACCCACCCACCCACCCACCCACCCACCCATCCATCCATCCATCCATCCATCTATCCATCCACCAATCTATCTGTTCATCTATTTATCCATCCACTCTCCTACACCCATCCATCCACCAATACATCCATCCATTCTTCGATCCATCCATCGATCCATCGATCCACGCACCCATCCATCCACCAATAATTCATACATTCATACATCCACCCACCCATCCAATAATGTGTACGTCTGCCCTCGCGTTTCTATTCTAATGTGTGAATTCGGCAGACTACGCGGAAGAAATCATTCCCGATTCAACGGACAAGACGGCGTTTACCTGCAAAGCGTTGTAGAAGTTGTAGAACGTAATGAGCACGGCAAGGCACGTAGAGTGCCTTGTCATCCACTGCACCTGTATTCGTCTCCAGTCGTCTTGACTTTTCTTGCCACTGGACTCAGATGGACGCAGGCGAGAGAGTGAGGTCGACGAATTGAGCAACTCTTCCTCACTTTAATCCAATTCATCGCGCAAGTCATTCTTCATCCATGCAGGAAATCCTCCTCCAGAAACGTCAAGCATTCTTTGTCCACATTGTCAAAGAAAATTTCGAGCCAAAATAGGCCTTATCAGCCATCTTAGAACCCACGGCTCCATACTTTCAACCCCACTGGATGAAATGAATGGTCATCATCATTCTTGATGGACAAACAACAGACAAAACATTCTAATGTATGAAAGAAACTGAAATCCCAGACATACTCTCCTTCTATCAACACCACAGATCTCAACCTGGTCATTACATCCAATATTTGTGCCCTCTATCCTCATTTGGACACACTCCCTCAATAAACTCACCGCAAACCCTCCTATCTTTAGCTATCCATGTTCCTCTGTCCACGCCCTTCCCGTATATTAATTTTTGCGTACCAAACCCTAAAACTCCCGTTAAAATATTATTATTGTTGACATGTTTACCACACCTGACCTCGACCGATTTATCCAGCCGTCAGGGTTATATTCTTCACAATAAATTCTACACAATAATTATCTATTCAGCAATCCACTTGTATAGAAACGTATCAGTTCCAGCAGGATATAAATCTCCCGGATCATCGTATGTGATCAGGTTGTGAACTATGCGGAGTTGTATCGATCGACCCCCCTTATCTCGGTCATTTCTGTTCGCATGGCAGCGTTTCTGTGAAAGTTACCAGGCTATTGAAAATCAGTTAACATTTCTATTTCTGTAGTTGGGTGGGCGGAAGATCTTAGCGTCTGTGTCTTCAACTAGGTATCCGGTTCGATGAAGTTTTCATTTCATCTACATACTTTCTCACTTGCTAACCTTTCTTAGTTCGTTCTATGTTCGTTCGTTCCAACCCATCTATCCGCCAATTGCCTGCCCACCTCCCTACTACCTACCTACCTACCTACCTACCTACCTACCTACCTACCTACCTACCTACCTACCTACCTACCTACCTTCCTTCCTACCTACATAATTACCTGCTTATATAATACCTATTCACCTATATATTACTTTTTGCAAATCCTTTTTGTTTAAAACAGGACATCGCTGTCAACACTAGCACTGTACTGCTGTTGTTGATGTTTGGCGAGTTTACGTTCAGTAGTTTGCCACTGATTTCTGAACGACCGGCTCCCATACCAACTCGTCTAAACCCAACGAGAAGCGGTCTGCTGCCAAATCGCCGCTGTGTTTGGAACGCGGGTAAGCGGGCCTATAAATCGCGTTCCTAAGCCCTTTGCTACGGTGATCAGTTATTTACTTGCCTAAATAATACCTACCTAATCTACCTACGTACGTAATACCTACCTACTTATCTACCCAATACCTACCTACCTACCTACCTACCTACCAACCTACCTACCTACCTACCTACCTGTCTATAAACCCAACTGCCCTTCAACCCACCACAGACAAGAGTCAACACATCTGAGAAGGAGAAGAAAGACACCAGAGTCGGAACCACCGACTCACAATCAGTCAGATGGGTTGTCAAGCGTATTCAAGTGGAGCTGTCAGACGAACAAATCACGAAGCAGCTACAAGAAGAGAATCTCAACATCCGAATCTTGAAGGCGGAGCGGATCCTGGCGTACTCAAAGATCCCTACCACGCTGGCGGTGGTGACGACTGAGGGCAGCGAGATACCACGCCAGGTATCGATAGACAAGAAAATACAACAACCTGAAGGATTCATACCAAGGATTACTCAATTCTCCAGATGCCAGAGGGCCGGCCACAGCAGAGCAGCATGTTGCAGTAAGACGGAAATTTGCCGGTACTGCGCCTATCACCACGCCTTCAAGGAGTGTCTGCTGGCCAAGCTGGACACGGACTTCCGAGCACCCAATAACAAAAGAAAGTGCGACAACTGCTTGGGCAAGTATGGAGCAAGATACTTGGGCTGTCCGTACCTCCAAAGACACAGCTGCCATGGAGTTGATCCCGCTCCTGTCAGGGAGTTTACTATGCTACTGCTATGTTAGGTAGCGATGATGAGTCAGCATTGGTAGGGAGCATCTGCTTGTTACCACTCTTCACATAGCACGCTTGTTATAGCCCGTTGTTGGTGAATTAGAATAATACTATCGTCCATAGCTGAATGTGCCTGCTTTAATGAAAGCTGTAAGCTCGTTGAAGTTACCCAAGACTGGATTGTATATCGGGTGCTGTACATATCTTTTCCAGCACTTGACCCGATAACTGGACTTTTCCACGGCCAAGCAAATTAGACATTTGTTGCTGCCGTGGTTACGTAACTGAGTCAGTACCTTTCCGGTTAGCGACTCTGTGTTCTTTTCGCTGGACTCATTTCAATCATTGTCATAAGTAAATTTAAGTTCTTGCACATGACTATTCATAACAACTCGTAGACTGGAGTGAACTCAACATGTCTGGAATAACAACACACAACTCTATTGTCATTCTATATTGACTCCAAGCATTGAACAAATTACAATATACGTTTTCACAACTACATGCTCAGAGTCGACACAATAACTACACATCTATGAATAAAAGTAGGAGCTCATTGTTTGGCCATTCTACAATACTCAGACCTCGATCAGACACTGACCGTGGTCCAAGCTCAACTCACTGCCCGCAGGAGACGCTGTCCTCTCCTCCAATGCAAGTCGAGATTCTTGAACTTCACATCGTCACGTGAAGCTGTAGCCTGGTTGCACCGGGTGGCCCATGACCTAACCTTGGTCTAGGACAACAGCGACGTCTTAAAGCTCGCCATTACCACAAGGACACCATATAAGGAAGCAATGCGGCGGTGCGAGACAGCCACGTGCATCTCTCAAGCTGAAAGAGCACAACTACAAAGCCAGATTGATGAGTTGAAAAAACAAATAAAGCTACTTCAAACACCGGCACTGAGCAGCGACAATAAAAAGCTGCTTGCTGAAATAAAGGAGATCCAGCAAAACATCAAGCAAGAGGGGGAACATTAGGCACAGTCGACAAAGAAGAATGAAGAGATCCTACGAGACATGAAAGAGGAGAGAGAAATGCTCAAAAGGGAACTAACCGAAAACAAACCAGCTGAAACCAAGGAAAAGATCACCGAAAAGCCACAAGATGAAACCCAACAAAAGACCGAACCGGAACCGCAAGCTAAGGCTAGCAGCCCAACCAAGACACCCAAGAAATCCAAGGGGAAACCGATATACCACCAGACCTCTGGAGAAATCATAGGGGAAGAGAGTGACAGCGGCACAGGGTACCCACTTCCACTTACCCTAGAGGAGTTACTAGAATCGGCAAGAATAGAGGAACTCAGGATAGCAGAAATCCAACGACAATAGGAACGCAAAAGACGCGAAGTGGAAAACAGAAGCAAAAAATTCGAAAGGGAGAGGGCAGAGATATTGCTCAAACAAGAAAATGAAAACATCGAAAAGCTGCTACAACAATACACCAAAAAAGGAGGTAAAAAGACCAAATAAAAAGTCCTTATAAGGACTGCAACCATCCGAGCCAGGAGCCATCACAACGAAGGTAACCTCAAGAGGACACGGGCACAAAGAATAGCAGCCGACCAAACCTCCAGCTGACGTCACAGGTACAAACGCTTATGTAACCAGTCCGAGACAGGACTCACTCGTAAGAGCGCACAAGACAAGAAACAGGGTAAAAATACCCACAAAAACCATGGATCTCAACAATAACCAAAGCTGAGGAGGCAGGTTCAACGAGACCGAATTTGGAATTTTTGTTTTGAAAATTGGAATTGGAATTGACCTACCTGTCTACGCACCTACCTACATAGCTGCCTACTTACACACCCATCCATCCATCTGTCCATCCATCCATCCATCCAACATTCCTCCTATCCATCCTCGCACCAACTCACTCATCAATCCACCCACCCACTCTGTCCACGAGGTTCTATTTTAAAATATTGAGGACAGTGAAATCCTTGACCTCATGATCTGGGGTTATTTACTGTCCAGAACCCGGTAATTTTATGTAATACCTGAACCCCAAAACAAATGATAAGAGTGTATTATTGTGGTCATTTTGTCACTGCTGATGTCGGCAGATCGTCTCAGCGGCCAGGGATAGACCCAGTACAGTAAATTCTATATTAGACTACCAAGGACAGAAACGGTTAAGATCGGTAAACTGAATAATGCGCTAAACATTCACATTAACAACCAGAAGATTAAACAAACTACCGAATTCGAAAGTCGTGTGGTCGAAAGTATAATAGCGCTCGCTTTTAATCTTCATGTGCGCTAAAGGCAAAGTAGACGATTTCTGCGCTTGTCGCGCCTTATTTTACTCACTACATCTTGCTCTGTACTGTCATACTTGAAACTATTAACCGTTGACTTGTGCTGCCTGGTTCTGCCTTTCTCCACCAAATTGCTGCAAGGGTGATGGTCGCTGCCGTGGTACCCCAGGACCCCCATCTACACACTATAGTGACTGAAAGCGAAACCAGCGCCAGGTCAATAACACTGTCCTCATCACCTGGTCGACTTGCTATCTCGGTGACACAGCCACTGTTCACACAAACAAAGTCGATGGTTTAAAGTGCTGCCTCGAGCTCCTCTCCCTGCGTTTTGGAAGAAAAGTCACCCCCCCCCCCCCCATGATCTGTCTTTAGCTTTGAAATTGCCACAGAAAATAGCATTCCTCTCGTGACATAATGTGTCACCCAAGCACTGCCAAGTCTGGGAATCCATACTCGCGTTGTAGACATAAATATTGACCAACACGAATGGTTGACCAGATTGAAATCCGAAAGCCTGTATTTGTATCTCATCGCTGTCCCACCTGGACATGTCCATCTCTGAAGCCACTATACTGTCTCGAATAAGGATTGCCATTCCAAGGTATGGCCCGTTGTGAAAACATTTGAAGCCGGCTATTTGAAGTGAATTACCACCCAGTCTAGTCTCTTGAAGGGCTACAATATCGTTCCTGTATGCCAGGCTTTCCCGAACTGGGCCTCGTTGTTTTGCGCTTGCACATTTCCAATAAAGAATACGAGTATTCTTGAGGCCCAGACGGGCGTATCTGAGCCTGGGTCGTCTGGCTCCGGCGAGCCTGCCTTGTCGTTTACGCGACCCCGTCGACTTCGATGTTTGTTTGACCTCTGTATGAGGCACAAACACTGATCCGCCATGATCGAAACCTAAACACAGCACAGTAACCCACACTCTGCAAAATACTCTCAAGGATGGATTCGCTCAGATGCACGAACTTCGTAGGATCGGCAGAAATAAGGAGATAAAAAAAAAAAAAAAAAAGAAACTCCCGGTTGGCATCCTGGTGCAGAAATAACACGAAAGAGATGAAATTTTCTGTCTCCTATGTGAAAAAAGAAGCTGTCACAAAACAACACAACCGTCCGCCGCCATCTTGATTAGGAAATGAGGAAGTTTCAATGGTGATTGGACAGCGCAATGGTCTTGATTTTATCTGGAAATTAAACAGGGAGGAGGAGGGATCATGAACGAAAGAGGATGATCAAGAAAAAGAAGAAGTAGAGCATGAGGTAAAAGAAGAAGAAGACGAAGGGAGGAGAATTGGAAGAGTAAAAGGTGGAGGACTAAGAAGAATGATCGTGATGAATATGATGAAGGAGAAATATGCTGATGAGAGGAAAAGAAAACGAGGAAAAGGAAGAATTGTGGGAGAACAAAGAGAAAGAATTGCAAGAAGAAGAAGAAAAGAAAAACAACAACAACAACAGCAACAAAATCATGACAAAGAAAATAGACAAGAAAAAGGAACCAAGAAAAAAAAATGGAAACGGTGAGACAATAATACCTACAGACAAATCTCTTTCTCTATTTCCCTCACAAAACCCATGAGCAGAGAGGAAGAAATGTGGGAGGTAAAACAGGAGAAGAAGAGAAAGAGCAGCAACAATTACAAAAACATGAAGAATAAAATAGATAAGAAGAAGAAATCGCGACAGATAGAGAACAAAAGATGGAAACAATGAGACAACTATACCAACAGACAAATCTCTTGCTCTTTTCCCCTCCCCCCATCACACGAACCGAGGAAGGGAAGCGGATACCGACGGGGTAATCGTTATGAGTTCGACTTGTGTCAAGTGATCCCCGCATATAACGACCGCAATCAATACGTACACTGGCAGTCAATTTTCCATGGCGCTTGAAGCTGTGATCCTGACTGCAGCCTGTAAACATCCTCTGCATCTCTCCCACGGGAAATTGACTTTACAGGGCGGTCGAAAAGATCTATCAGGAGACACGACTGATCTATCTCGTGTAAATAGAATAAAGCATACATTAGCTAGGCTAGTTACGTGTCCGTTACAGGACGTTGTAATTAACCCAGGTATTGATTGGTTGTTTGTGAATGAATAGATAAATTAATTTTGCGATTGCTTTATAAGTGGCCGACGCTCCGTACGTTCGAAAGCAACGTAAGGCAGACAGACGCAATGTCTGACAGACGGCAGACAAACAGACAGATAGACATACAGTCTGGCAGGCAGTCAGGCAGGTAAGTAGGTAGGAAGGTAGGTAGGTAGCTAGGTAGGCAGTCAGGTCGGTAAGTAGGTAGGTAGTAAGGTAGGTAGGAAGGAAGGTTGGTAGGTAGGTAGGTAGGTAGGCGGGCAGGTAAGTAGGCAGGCATGTAGGTAGGTAGCTAGGTAGGTAAGTAGGTAGGTAGGAAGGTAGGTAGGAAGGAAGGTTGGTAGGTAGGTAGGCAGGTGGGCAGGCAAGTAGGTAAGCAGGTAGGTAGGTAGGTAGGCAGGCAAGTAGGTAGGTAGGAAGGAAGGAACGAACGAACGAACGGACTTTATTTTAAAAGGGTTAAGAATTGGGCACGCAGGCCCGTCTTACATTAGTTATAGTAGATACGTAGGTAAGTAGGCTAGCAGACAGGCAGGCAGGGGCAGGCAGGTAGGTAGGTAGGTAGCTAGGAAGGTAGGTAGGCAGGGAGACAGGCAGGTAGGTAGGCAGGCAGACAGACGGACAGCTAGGCGGGCAGGCAGACAGGCAGGTAGGTAGCTAGGAAGGTAGGTAGGCAGGCAGACAGGCAGGTAGGCAGGTAGATAGGTGGGTAGGTAAGCAGGCAGGCAGGCAGACAGGCTGGCAGGTAGGTAGGTAGGTAAACATGCAGCAGGCAGGTAGAGAGGTAGGCAGCTAGGTATACAGGTAGGCAGGCATGTAGGTATGTAGGCAGGTAGGTAGGTAGGTAGGCAGGCAGCTAGACAGTTAGGCAGGTAGGTAGATATGTAGGTAGATAGATATGAAGACACGCAGGCAGTCAGACATACAGGCAAGCAGACAGGTAGGTAGGTAGGCAGGTAGGTAGATAGGTAGGTAGATAGCTAGGTAGGTAGGTAGCTAGGTAGGCAGCTAGGTAGGTAGAGACATACAGACAGACTGACCAACGGACGGACGGATGGATACATGGATCGATAGACACACTGTTAGACATACAGGCAGGCAGCCAACCAGCCAGCCAGCCAGAGATACAGACAAACAGACGGACGGACGGACGTACGGACAGACAGACAGACAGACAGGCAGGCAGACAGATAGATAGATAGATAGATAGATAGATAGACAGATAGACATATAGATAAATAGATAGATAGATAGATAGGTAGGTAGGTAGGTAGGTAGGTAGATAGATAGATAGATAGATAGATAGATAGATAGATAGATAGATAGATAGATAGATAGATAGATAGATAGATAGATAGATAGATAGATAACAAACCTTCCCTTGCCAAATGCACGCCTTATTATCAAAGCCGGTATCCGCTATTGTTGTCTATTTGCTAAAATCAATTTGTTGATTGCTGTTAATTTTTAGCTAAAAAATCCCGTGTTTGGAAATTGGCCATTGATAACAGGATTATTGTGGGAATTATATTTTCTTTGATGTCGAAAAATGTTTATGGTAATGTGTTTATTGTTACTTTTTTTATTGCATGCCCATTTGGTGGTATCTGTCTATCTATTCGACTGTCTATTTGTTTGTCTCTCTGACTTTCCTTCTGTCGGGTTTTCTATTTATTTAACCGTCTGTCTGTCTGCCTGTCTTCTGTTTTGTCTGTCTGTCTGTCTGTCTGTCTGTCTGTCTGTCTGTCTGTCTGTCTGTCTGTCTGTCTGTCTGTCTGTCTGTCTGTCTTTCTTCTGTTTTGTCTGTCTGTCTGTCTGTCTGTCTGTCTGTCTGTCTGTCTGTCTGTCTGTCTGTCTGTCTGTGTGTCTGTCTGTCTGTCTGTCTGTACATGTTTTTATACGTGTGTATCTGTCTGTCTGAATATCTATATAGTTATCCTTCTGCCTGATACGTGTGTATTTGTCCGTTTGTCTGTCTACTGTCTGTCTGTCTATATATCTATCAATCTTTTTTAAACGTGTCTGTCTGTCTGTCTGTCTGTCTGTCTGTCTGTCTGTCTGTCTGTCTGTCTGTCTAACCAATTACCTGATTCCTGTCAGTTTGTCTACATGTCTTTTTTTTTGTCAATTCGTACTACGATCTGTCCGTCTTTCGACATAACTCTTTGTCAGTCCTTCTCGTTCTCCTTCTCTCTCTCTCTCTCTCTCTCTCTCTCTCTCTCTCTCTCTCTCTCTACATACATACATATATATATATATATATATATATATATATATATATATATATATATATATATCCCCTCTCTCTCTCTCTCTTTATCACTCTCTCTATCTCTCTATTACTTTCTCTACGTTTCTCTGTCTCTCTCTCACTCTCTCCCTCTCTGTCCATTCCTCAGACACAGACACATATACCCCCACACAACAGTTCAACCAACTGTTTCATACCAATATATTATGCCCAGGCTTACACTACATCCCACAGCTGGTGTTTACATTTTCATGGTTTTACGAGCCCACTCCAAGCTTGGAAATCATGCGCTGTTATGATGGTATGGGCGAAAGAGTGAGGCAGGGCATATTATTATGTCAATACGAACCCTTTAGAGACATAAACATCGTAATTGAAATCTGAATTTCGCTTTAACTATCGGAGGGCATCGAAGCTGCCACTTATTTAGTGGCTCTAATACATCTAATGAAACAATGATTCTCATCAGTTCTTTTTTATGTCGGCTACAATTTGCAAATGAAAACCTGATCTCCCAACGATATTTGTTTCATTCGTAAGAAATCATTGAACAAAAAAGACTGGTTTCTGTTTTTATTTGTTCATCATATATAGAGAGAGAGCTAGAGTTGTTTATTTTGTGATAAAGAGACGAACAAATTAATTGAATTGTAATTTTATTTTGAAACTTGGAAGATAATTATTTTGTAATGTGATCATGATATTGAGGATAATTGCTATATAATTTGATAAACCAATAATACTGCTTTATAATTTTATTACGCTATATAGCATATTTAACTGTCATGTCTGAGATACTACAGAGCTATCGTATGACAGCAGACGATGCACATGCTTTCTGTTAGCGCCGATGGTTATGCGGCGCTCATCAAACCCGACACCCTACATTGTGCCAACGTCTTTGGCCAGGGGACCACAATTGGGAGGGTACAAGCATTGTCCTGGTGCGATGAAAATGCAACCTTAAGACTAAATGTCATGGTAGGGCAGACCAGGTTCTAAGCCTTGGTCGACAAATGGTTTAGGATCGAAGCACTGACAGGCGGACAGTTTGAGCATTACTGACTTCCAGGGTGCTGACCTAATCTGGCAGAGGACTGACGAGAATGAATAAGGGCAAAGCCCTTTTAGAATGCTAACTAAAGCAGAGCAACCAGAAAGACATGAGAGGCCGAAGCCTTGTCAAGACAGCTACCTCAGATAGGTTAAGTCCCATAAAATTTGAGAAGAATAAATAGTGACAGTTAAAGAGATCAATGCTATACATCAACGAACCAAAAACAGCACACCAGGGCCAGATGGTATAAGGTATGATGACAGTATGTGTATCGACAACGAGTTAGAGGAAATAGCAGACATGTACAACAACAGTATAATGAGTGCTAGCATCAAGGAGGAGTGGTTACACAGCTATCTGATTCCCTTGCCAAAGCCTGGCAAAGATCACACAAAAATTCAAGGATATCGGGTAATCACCATGAAAAACAGAATAGGCAAGTTGCTGGAGAAGTTAATTGCCACAAGAATATCATGCCAGCTAGGGAGGCAATGTCTTGTTTCACCTACCCTTGGAGTGTACGGTCCAAACAGAGAAACCTGGACCAATGCAGCAGTTTTTGCCTGTGATGTGAATGAAGGTTTCCAGGCACTGAAACATGTGCTGCGGCGATTGATCTTGAGGATGCGCACAATCAGTGGCGTGCAGAGGTTCTTTGATGCCCGGGACGAACCCCTTGATTGGATGCTCCTAAATTGTTCTTTACCTCATTCATTCCTCCTCCCCTCCGACTGCACTGTGCTGCCCCCTCTCCCTAACTTGATGTCCCCCTCCCGGCTGGATGCCCGGGGCCGTCGCACCCCCGCACCCCTCTCTGTACGCCACTGCGTACAATAGATTGCCGCCGGATTTCTTAATGTTTCAGCTTCTTGAACTCTAGATTGGTCCATTCCTCCTTAACTGGATCACTGCAGCCCCCTTCCAATGGAAAGTAGTTTTTAGATCACCAGGGATCACCATTATCTCCGGTACTTTTCAAATCCTACACGGGACGCAGAGGTGTTTCCAAGGCATCATGGCTGGATTCTATACTGGCCAAGACCTATTGACGCGTCCTTGCCGAACGTCCTGGGCAACAGGTCCCTTTGGGATCCTGGCTAAAGTCAGTAAGATCCATGATTTCCCCGAAGTCGGAGAATGTCTGACTGCATGGCGAGGTACCACCAGTCTGCACACCAATAAGCTAGACATGGGATAACGGATACTCAAGCAAACCTCAGGTCCTGTATGACATCACACTGATGTTAGACAACAGGATATCTTCATCCGGCATACAGGACTTCGCGCTGGAGATCACAGCCAGCGAATACAAGCAAGCAAGCAAGCAAGCAAGCAAACAAGCAAGCAAATCCTACACTGTGAGAATTGCCGGTGAGCAGATCATAGGACCAGGAAGAAAATTGTCGTATGGCGACGACGTGTTAGTGTATCTGCAGGGTCAGGATAGAGATCGGGTTGCTGTGGAACTACAAACAGAACTCCATCGCATAAGCACTTGGTGTGGTGAAGCTGATGTAATGGTCAATCCAACGATGGCAGCAGTGACACGGTTCTCTTTGAACAACCATATTGTCAACACTCCAACAGCAACTGTACATCTGTGCTCAGTGGAAAGAACGCAGGCAATGAATTACCCGGGGATACGATTTGATCGAAGCCTTGCTTATACTGAGCACATCGACCAGGTGATAATAAAGATCAAGCGGGTTTGGCGGCGATGCGGGTGATGGCTGCAGCAAACTGTGAACGGCGACATCTATGTCTTCTATACGAGGGTCGGATCATTTCTGTTTTTGAGTATTTTTCTGTTTTGTTTTTTATGTTTTTGATTTACGCTCGCTCGCATTGAACTCAAGCGTAGTCCAAACACACTATTTATAATAGTGATGGACTGAATTTTGCGTGTGGATTAGCTTTCACTTTCAACAGTGTCCCTCGCCATAAGGCGAACCTACTCCGACTTCAGAGATACCTGTAATATACGTCCCCAAGTCATGGATGACAGGTCACCATTTTAGTGCAGCTGTCCGGTGTAGGTGTTGAACCGCTTACTTCGGAACCAGTACAACGGAAGTTTAAGAACACGCGTTCTTACCCATTCGGCCATGCGGACCTGCGTTTCTGAGTATGCCATGGCGATTCTGACTCAACCATAATCAGATGAAAAGGATGGAGAGGATACAGAACGAACGAACGAACGAACGAACGAACAATCTTTATTTTCAAAGGGTTAAGAATTGGGCACGCAGGCCCGTCTGATATTCTGCCCTTCTTCTTTCTTTCCTCTCATACATTCTTTCATTCAACATCACTTATGAAGAAAATCTTTGACAACAAAGAACAATAAGCATTAAAACGCATGAACATTAATCAAAAATACATGACTCACCGAGGCAATGTTTAAAATGGACATTATAAATACCTAAACACAAAAAATAAATGGGGAGAACCGTTGAGGCCACTAAGATGATTACATAAATAGGCACACATAGTATTTTTTAACGCTCACAGCAGAAGAAGAAGGAAATAGAGATTAGAAGACGCACTAGACAACATAAAAATTGAAAGCTATAATAGTTACCAACCGGGATCGAACCTGTCGCCTCCAAATGACGACGACGCCTCGCTGCAGGAACAAGTGCACTTCGACGCACGACCAACTAGACACTCTACTAGAGTGACAACTAGACTCTTGTCTATAGGCGTGCTACCAATGTGCAGCTGTAGAGTTCTTTGCGAGTTTAGAGTGTGAAGTCTTTGCCTGGTTCCTATTAGCATAGATTGTGTTTTAGAAATGTTAATTTGCATGCGGTTTGCATGACTCCAGTTAACTACACTATTGATATCCTGTTGCAAGGATGATTCTAGCATATTACAATCAATAGCGTTTGTATATACTGTGCAGTCGTCTGCAAATAGATCGCAGGACGATGACAGATATAAGGGAAGATCATTTATATAAATGGCAAATAACAGAGGGCCAAGTATAGACCCCTGATGTACTCCAATATTAATGGTAATGGCTTGAGATAAAGATTTATTGTGTGATATTATTTGTTTTCTTTCTAATAAAAATTATTTTATTAATGTCACTACATTAAAGCTTACTTTCATTGTTTCTAGTTATTTAAAAAAAAAAAATAAGGATAGTATGATCTATCATATCGAATGCTTTTCTAAAGTCTATAAACACCGCTCCACATTGAGTATTGTTGTTAGTGTTTTGATGCCAGTTTTCTATTATGTTTGTTAGGGCCGTATGACAAGAATATTTTGGCCGAGAGAGCAGCAGTGAGGGCATCAGTGAGGGCACCAGTAGGGCAGCAGAGAGAGCAGCAGTGAGGGCATCAGTGAGGGCACCAGTAGGACAGAAAAGAGAGCAGCAGTGAGGGCATCACTAGGGCAGCAGTTAGAGCATCAGTGTCGGTAGTAGTAAGGGTAGCAATTAGGGCATTATTGAGGGCAACAGTATGACAACAGTTAGGACAGAAGTGAGGGCATCAGTGAGAGCGTCAGTGAGGGCAGCAGAGAAAGTAGCAGTGACGGCATCATTGAGGGAATGTGTTTATGGGTGGAGTTTTGTGTGGGAGGAGAGATGTATGAGAGGTGGGGGAGGTGTGGGATGTGCAGGTGGATGACGGATGTATGTGAGGATGGGGGATGTGTGTTTGGCTGGGTGTTTGGGGTATATGTGGGTGGGAGGGTATATGAGAGATGCATGTGTTGATGGGCGGGTGGGTGATGTGTGGGTGTGAGTGGTTGATGGATGAGTACGTGAGTGAGTGGATGTGTGTGAGAGATGTGTGTATGGTTGGGGGTGTGTGTGTTTGTGGGAAGATGTGTGTGAGCGGCGAATGTGTGTGGGTGGGGTATATGTGGGTGGTGGGGTGTGTGTGGGTGGGAGGTGTGTGTTGTTGGGTGTTTATGGGTGGGGGATATGTGTGGGCAGATGGGGAGATGTGTTTGTGGGTTAGGATGTGTGTATAGGTGGAGGATGTGTAGTTCAGAGGTGGTGGATATTGGGTCGGTAAGTGGGTGTAAGTTGGCTGATGTGTGTGTGGGTGGGTGGAGAAAATTGTGAGGGTGCAGGATGTATGTATGGATAGGTGCGGGATGTGTGTGTTGACGGGGGTATGTGTGTGTGGTTTTGTGATGTGTGTTTTACTGGGTGGTCGCGGGTGTGTGGGTGGGTGGTGGAGAATATGTGGGTGGGTGTGTGCTTGTCGGTTATGGGATTGGTGGGGGATGTATGTGTGTGAGGGGAAATGTGTGTGGGTGGGGGATGGTGGGTGGGTGGCGGCATTTATGTTTGCCAGAGTCTGTGTGAGTGCGTGGAGGTATGTGTTGGTGGGTGGGGGTGTGGTGGGTGGGGGATGTGTGGGTGGGGGATGTGTGGGTGGCTGCGGGGTGTGAGGGTGGATGGGAGATGTGTCTCATAACATTGTAATATGCACTGTTTATGTTTACAACTTTTATTTGACAATGATTTTTTCCCATGTGAATGTACCATTCGTAATATGCATTGTTTATGTTTACAAAATCAATTTGACAATGTTTTTTTTCCCTATGTAAATGTAACATGCACATTTGATGAATGAAAGATGAGTGATCGAAAGGGCCGAATGTAAGACGGGCCTGCGTGCCCAATTTGTTACCCTTTTAAAATAAAGTTTGTTTGTTCGTTCGTTCGTTCTCACTGCTGCCCTCACTGATGCTTTCACTAATGATCTCATTGCTGTCCTACTGATGCCCTCACTGAAGCCCTAACTGCTGCCCTCACTACTGTCCTACTGATGCCCTCACTGCTGCCCTCACTGCTGCCCCCACTGCTGCCCTCACTGCTGCATCTACTACATCAAGAGCAAGCCGTGAGCGGTTGCCGTGTCCGCCTCTGTCTCTGAAGGTACAGGGTTCGACCCCAGAATAGGGTTATCCATGTATGACAAGAATCTCTGGTATCCAACATTAGAGCTAGACCCTCAACCTGAGAACTAGAACCCAGCCTTAGAGCTAGAACTCAACCTTGGACCTATACCCCAGTCTAAGATCTAGACATAAACCTTAGATATCAACATCAACATTATACCTGGGCTTCAAACTTAGACCTAGAACCCAACCTTAGAACTAGACCCCCCTCCCCCAATCTTAGAACTAGACCCCCCCCCCCCAACCTTGGAGCTAGAAATAACTCTTAGAACTATACATATATCTTAGACCTGGATCACAACCTTAGAACTAGGCTACTATCTATCTATCTATCTATCTATCTATCTATCTATCTATCTATCTATCTATCTATCTATCTATCTATCTATCTATCTATCTATCTATCTATCTATCTATCTATCTATCTATCTATCTACCTACCTACCTACCTACCTACCTACCTACCTACCTACCTACCTACCTACAGTTTTTATAGAATTTATCAAGTTTTGTCTAATTTCAATCGAGATGCTGTGTATAACATTGTGTTAGTTCTGAAACTGGATCTAATACGAATTAATATCTTAAGTTTATGTGACTGTAGTGTAGTGAAATGAGGATTCCTTTGATAAATGGACGGTAAGGTCATTCAATTTCGAAATTACCAATTGTCGATTAGCGACAACGTGTGTAAACCATGCTTGACTAGCGCGTGGTAAGTCGCCTGCACACACTATCGCAAGTTCCTGATCAGCCTGTGTTGTTGTCTCAATTGTCAAAACAAACGAACCGCAACACATGACTTCAAGTGGCCCGCAGCGCGTCTAGACTACGATGAGTTCGCAACATTCTTCAAACGGGTTTGATAACATGATGCAGTAATGTCATCTATAGGAGAGGCCTCTCTGGAGGTGACTGGTGTTAAAACAAGATCCGGTTTACGATCGGCCGTGAATAAACCATACACACTAAACAAAGAGAAGGCGGTGAAGACCAAGCTAGCCAGGTGTGCGAATCCAGTCGGCCGAGTCGTCCAACACACCAACTCTGGCCAATGTGTTACAGTATCCTTTAACAATACACTCCATTATGAGGCATTTCGAACGTGCCTCATCAATTATTACAAGCCTGAACGAATCCAACACAGACAAGATAGAAGCGGGGCCTACGTGGAAGATCTGATTACGACGCCAGTCCGTACAATACATTTATATCACTCAAAGAACAAGTTACTCGCTCAGGGCAGCGTTGAAAACATTAAATCTTGGCTAAAATTAGACTTTATCGAGCTGGAGAACGCAATACTTACATTTACGAGTAGCGACATATCAAAGACACAAGATATCATCAACATGCTCGTCTCGAGTGAGGACTCAGAATCTACACAGCCCACAACTACAGCTGTGGACACCACAGCAGACAATGTTTCTAAACTAACACATACAATAAATGAACAGGACAATGCCATCAACACGAGGTCACCTACCCCATCAGTACTCTTGGCTATTGAATATCCAATGGAGCACCTCCAAAACAACGTAGAGACCAACGTAAGTGTAGCAGAAGAAATACCAGCCTAAGATAACACGCCAACTATCAATGGACAATCGTGCGATTGTCATAGGCGCACTGAGGTAATAGAACAACCCTTAAAGGCGCTCACTGCTACTGTTACAGCGAACATTGCAGCTAACAGCAAGACCAGCAGTGACTACACTGCTCTCAAAGAAGAAATCACGCTCCTGAGAGAGGAAAATCTGTTGCTAAGAAAAACAATAGAAACTTTACAGCACGAGTCCTCCACCAACTCAACTGAACAAGCGTGTAACTCCCAAGCAGCTGTATCAAATTCGGAGAATCTTGAAGCCCAGTTTCACCAAAAACAAGACGCGGAAAAACCTCAACGTGCAGAGGAAGATAAAACGCTACAAGCAGTCTATCCCATTGGTGTAAAGATAAGCAACAGATTCGAAGTGCTTCAAGAAAATTCGTCAGAAAACGTACAGTGCTATAGTGCACTGCCAACAGACAACACACGCCTCCAGGAAACACAGGGAGAGTCACATGGAGACGTACAGACTGCTGCTAAATGGGAGAAACAACGAGCAAGGCGTACTGACAACCAACATGTGCAGACAGCACGAACCGACTGTACACACATTATAATAGGCGACTCTCTAATGAAAGGTCTTTATAGCGACCGGATGGCTACTACAGACAAAGACATTTTTTCCATAATTCCACTGCCTGGGGCTGGTGTTGACCGGCTAACAGACAAGATTAGGAGGTTGGCTGTAAATCTTAAAGTAAAAAGGGCAAGCGTCCATATTGGTATCAATGACACCATGAACAACCAGCAAATCACAACATCTCAACTGCTGGCGCTCTTGAACGGATTACGTCACACTTTTCCTAACTCGTCCATCTTCTTCTCCTCCACCATATCACCGAGTTATGGATTCCAGCGTCGTCTAGCTGACATAAATAACAACATATTGCAGAAGTTTTGCTCTCACAACAACATACAGTTCATCAACAACACACCGGTGTTTACTTCACAGTCAGGAGCACCTAAAAAGCGACTTTATAAAGATCAAGTACATTTGTCTACATTGGGCACCAGCTTGCTCGCCAAAAATCTTAAGTACCCTGAACGTACACAACCTACATCCAATACTGGATCGCGTAGGACACTTTTAGCTACACCACCTCAAACTCAAGCCAGACGACATACTGCCGCCACATCAAGTACCAATAAGCCAGAAGAGAGCAGACCACTCATAACCACGGCACCTGATATCCAAGCCAGACGGAACATTTCCATCACACCAAATCCGTACAATACGCCCTTTTTCACGCAGGAGGATGATAATTATGAAGATACGTTTCCTCTTCTCCACAGCAAGGATCAATCCAGTAGTAACAACAACGTGCCACCACAGCCTCCTGTTAGCCACGAATCAGAGCCTGTAGTTGGAAGTCGTTACACACCCGTGAGAAATCAACAGTATCCACTCCATTGTAACCCAGAGTTGTTATACCTCACACGGTTTAGCCCAACTTCACTTCGGCAGGCATTTATGATGTCGCTGTACCAAGGACCAACACAGCCTGGTATTTACTAGCAATTCAGCACAAAGCAACACCGGATCTCGGTACAAGAAAGGGCCTCTCCTATAAAGTGTATGCGCATACTTGGTTATTGATTTATATAGCAACGTATTAGATTGTACGTGGCTGTAAACATTGACTCGTATTGAAGTCACAGAGTTTGACACTTAGATATCTTTTATAATACTTTTTATCGCCTTAATACCCTGAGTGAGGGGGTCTTCACTCCCCGCTTTAAACAGAGACATTGACTTGTATAGTCATTTATTGATTCTTTTGGATAACAGTTGGTACTTAGCTTGTGAAGTAGTTTGTTTTTCAAGTTAATTATTTGTTGTATGTTCTTTAATTCGTTTTGTTCCTTGTTTGCATTATATTCGTTGGTCTAATTAGTTATATCGTTATAATATTGTCATTTACTTATTGATTTGTATTACTGACATTTTGTAAGTTAATGTAATTGTGATTTTGTTTTATGATCTTGTATTTTAGCTTAACTTTGACGAATTTACACTTTCTTCATGGATGAAATGTCTGAGAAGTGGCAACACTGGCTCAATAAGTCAGGAATACGCCTTGGACACTTAAACATTTGCAGCTTATTTAACAAGCTACCAGAGTTATCTTCTATTCTTAATCAAAATTTTCATTTATTCGGCCTTAGTGAAAGTAGGCTTAATGATACAATTTCAGATGAGGACATCTCTATTAAAGGGTACAAAGTTTTTAGAAGGGATCTTTGTAGGAAACAAGAGACAGGCATAATAACCTATGTTTCTAATTTACTAAATGCTCGCCGTAGGCTAGACTTTGAAACTTGCGAAATAGAATGCATCTGGCTAGAGCTAAAACTTCAAAACCGCACTCCCCTGATAATTGGCTACCTTTATAGAAATCCCAGTGCTGGACACGTCTGGTACGAAAACTTCACTACCATGATGGATGTGGTTTTCGCTTCTGGGAAGGAAATTATACTACTCGGAGACTTTAACATTGACACCAACAAATCCAACATAATATGGGGAAATATAATTGCATCATACAATTTCCAACAAATAGTATAACAAGCTACTAGAGTAACAAAGTCATCTTCAACAGTCATAGATCACATTTATGTAACTTGCTCAGACAACATCATAGAATGCACCGTACCAAATTGTGCAATGAGCGATCACTACCCAATATGCTGCATGTGGTCTAAAAAAGGAATTAAAACTCCTAAACATAAACACATAAGTGTAAAATATAGAAGTTACAAAAATTTCAACCAAAACGCATTTTTACAGGACTTGCTCAGTTCACCTCTAGACAATGTTTATCAGCTTCCTGACCCGGATGATGCTCTGGAATTCTGGATGAAAACCTTTATTGATGTTTTTGATAGACATGTGCCAGTCAAGAAAGTTCGAGTAAAACACCACGTCAAGCCACCTTGGATCACCCAGGAAATACTTGAAATTATGAGAGACAGAGATAAAGCACATAAAAAGCGGGATATCAGTGCATACCGTACTCTTAGAAACAAAGTTCAATATAGCATACGACAGGAAAAGAAAAGTTACATTAAGAACTTAGTAATGGATAAAACAAATAGTAAGGATATATGGAAGGCAATTAACACCTTGACAAACAAGTATAACTTCCGAAATTCTTTACCATCAAATCATATTACATGCGACCAATTCAGTAATATTTTTTCAAACTGACATAGACCAGTTGAAGGCTTCAATACCTAATTCTCCTTGCAACTTATCTTTATTGTCATCGTTTTGCGAGAATAGATGCTCCCCCGATATTCTTTCCGACATACCGCTAATGACAATCACTGAAGTATTCACTTACCTCAGTAACCTAAAAAAACACAACCTCATCTGGGTTAGATGGAATCAGCAACCGGATTCTCCTTTGTGCTGCGCCAGTGATTTGTACATCACTAACCTATATATATAATCAGTGTCTAACCAAAGGCCACTTTCCATCAGCTCTCAAAATCGCTAAAGTGTACCCTCTTCTTAAATCTGGCTCATTGGACAATGGTCTCCCGAACAATTACAGACCCATTTCCTTACTATCATAACTATCTAAGCCACTAGAAAAACACATCCATAAAGTAACATTACAGTATCTAGTTCGCAACAAGCTTATTGTTGACAGCCAATCAGGATTTCGACCAAAATATTCTTGCCATACGGCCCTAACAAACATGATAGAAAATTGGCACCAGAATATAAACAACAACAGTCTATGTGGAACTGTGTTTATTGATTTCAAGAAAGCATTTGATATGATAGACCATGTTATTTTAATTAAAAAACTCGAGACAATGAAAATTGGCCTTAATGTAGTCACTCTAATATCATCTTTTCTATCAAACAGAAAGCATGTAGTATCACACAATAAATCTCTGTCTCAAACCACTACCTTCAATATTGGAGTACCGCAAGGCTCTATTCTTGGCCCTCTATTATTTGCCATATATATTAACGATCTACCTTTGTATCTTTCGTCGTCCTGCGATCTATTTGCAGATGACTGTACGGTGTACACAAACGCTGAAAACTGTATTTTACTGGAGTCGTCTTTACAACAAGAATTAAATAATGTAGTTAAGTGGAGCTATTCAAACCGTATGCAAATTAACATCACTAAAACAAAAGCAATGGTATTAACAACCAGACAAAGACTTCAAACTCTAAGCCCACACACATCACTTCAACTTCACATCGATAACATGCCAGTAGAAAGTGTAATTGAGCACAAAACATTAGGCATAATCATTGATAGAAATCTAACCTTTAATTCCCATGTTCAAGCGCTCATTAAACAAACAGCGAAAAAAGTCTATCAACTCGCCAAGATTAAAAACTTCCTTGATGAGGACACAAGGAAACTGTTCTATACTTCTCATATACAGACACACTTTGACTACTGCTCTACAATCTGGGACGGTTGTTCTAATTCAAACACCAAGCGACTTTACTCACTACAGAAACGGGCCATGAGTCTAATTTATAGCAAACATTTATCTGACAATCCTAGCCTGTATAAACGCCTTCAGTTACTACCATTCCGCAAACGCCTGCTTTTCAATAAAGCTAAACTAATTCACAAAATCCTGCATCGGAATGCCCCAAATTACCTTTGGCCTTTGTTTAAATATAATGCTAGACACAGTAAACGTTTAAATATACTACACATTCCGAAGCCT
>OY992883.1:10067897-10130397 GCA_963921405.1 Cepaea hortensis | reverse complement strand
CTTCTTCTTCTTCTTCTTCTTCTTCTTCTTCTTCTTCTTCTTCTTCTTCTTCTTCTTCTTCTTCTTCTTCTTCTTCTTCTTCTTCTTCTTCTTCTTCTTCTTCTTCTTCTTCTTCTTCTTCTTCTTCTTCTTCTTCTTCTTCTTCTTATCCCCCCTCTTCTTCTTCTCCTCCTTCTTCATCTTCTTCTTCTCCTCCTCCCCCTCCTTCATCTTCTTCTTACACACACACACACACACACACACACACACACACACACACACACACACACACACACACACACACACACACACACACACACACACACACACACACACACACACACACACACACACACACACACACACACACACAAAAGAAAGACCACACGTGTTAATGTTTAACAGCGCATTAATACAACATAAATGTACTCCACAGACCTGAGTTCAGAGGCCGTGACCCCAGCGTCGGCCTCCCATACCAAGGACTTGGCCTTCACCTTCCCCACTGAGAAGGCCGGAGCGGTGGGGTTTGCTTCTGACGTTCAGCCGTCGACACCACCGTCGGGGTACAACTTAAACAGGAGGAGAGCATCTATGCACGACGCCATTGATCTCAATAAGATTGATACCAGACTCTATGATAAGAAGGTGAGTGGAAAGGAGCGGCGTTACTGTGTGTTCTTGTTTAACTGTCCACAAAATTGAGCATTGAGACTTCGATGTACACCGTCAGTCACTCGTTTCGGTACTTCATTTTTAATTCACTGCAAACAAACCGCGTAGTTATTTGTAGCACTGACCTAGATCTGGTTGAATCGTCGATATTCAGAATAAGAATATGGGGATTCAGTTCGTGGTCGGTGGACAAGAGTGTTTGCAGCAAGATGTACCCGAAACCTCACGTCATTGTCTTCGCAAACTGGCCCCCAGATACATCAAAGATGATCGCAGACAGATGGGACATACACAAGCTAAGACCAATAACACAAGATATGGATATACAGTCCAACGACAGTGAGGACCCTCCGGGCCCAGAAACATTAATTGCTTCCATCGATCGGTCTAGCAGTCCACCACACACTCAACCGGAAGTGATCAACAACACATTCAATGTACATGATTCTTTATTTCAATAAATACATTACACAATATCACTCGCTTGTCGTCTACTTGCGAAAGAAATTATACGTCTGTATCTGTAAATGCACCCCTACACCCACTATGGAATTACCCTGATGTCACTTGATTTCCCGGGAACTCTCGGAGTTCCTTTGTTTGCGGTGAATAAAAAACGAAGTACCCTCGTTTCTATTAAATATTTGAGTGTGGAGTTAAATCATCATCATCTTCATCATCATAATTGTCGTAGCATTCCCTGGGGTGAAGGGAACCTGCTATCACACTTTAACAACGGGATGTCTTTAGCCTCGGGACATAGGTGCCCTCAGTCCACTAAACCCCTTCAGCCCTTGGGTCACTATCTCCCTAGCTATCAACCAAGGGACTTTACCCCTTTCAAACCTCGTCCTGAATTAATGACACAACTCTGGTATCTAACTATGTAAACAAGATGGTGTATTATACAAGATGAATGAGGATGATGATGATGATGACTCCGAGATAGGCCTCACGGTATCTATGCGAGACAAGACATGGCAAGGTTCGAGTAACCTCCAGGAGGAAGTGTCATCATTGTCACGGGTTCAAGTATCACACTATGTGGTAAGTCCGAAACGCTCACCGAGTATATCCGGACCCCGGCCAGGTAGAGGCATCTCCACCTGGACAGGATGGTTGGCGGGTTGAACCACTAGTACTTGGGACCTCCGGTTGATGACGTCACTGGAGTCTGGACCACACTAGGGTAGGGCTAACTACTGTCTCTCGTATGGCTGGGGAACTAGCACACTCCTCTGAAGCGTCCGGAAGTATCGATGGTACTGCTGGTCTAGCGAGATGTTGATCTCTCACTCAATGATAGTAGCAGTCCCAACTGTCTATGCGACCAGGGTAGATCATCTGACTCATAGCGCAGATATCACAGCATCGATACATTCCTCGCTGAATTGTGGCACTGTGGATAAAGTTCAAGGTAGAAAACAGTTCTTCCACACTATCATACGCCACAGGGTACCAGGCAGGAAGGCAGTCAGTCAGGTTCACATCTGGGACAATAATAACATCAAGATACTTGCCCAGGTGGAATCAAGAACAAGGCAATATGTTGCTGTCATGGCGAACAACCCGGTGTATCAGACGTGGAGTGGGCTATGGGTTAGCTGGGCCCCATACTGAGACTAACTCTCGGTTGTAGGTACCTCTCGCTGTGGTAATGGGCTCACAGGCTGCTAACACCGGCACTCGCCATAGTCCTTATCACTGGACTTGTCACCAGATCTTCGCTGTGCTCTCATCAAGGTAGAACCTGGGGAGGACAAAACTCAGTGAGAGCAACATGAATCAGACTTACCAAAGTGGAGACACTTAAATCCCGCTTACTCAGACGGGTGGACCCTTCCCATAAGGGCCTGACTCCTTCGTTGGCTGCTCGAAGAGGTCTTGGAGAAACTAGGCCTAGAACCCAAGCGGCAGCTGTTCACATGCATCCTCTATCCCAGACGAACGTAGGGCTGGGCTAAGGTAGGTGTCTGAGAAATGGGCCTATGCTGAAAAACGGCTATATAACATATGTGGTTAGTGAATTAGTTGTACTTATAAACAGAAGGGCCCTGAAGGAGGGTCGATGGCAGTACTTCCTACCCCCTTCCTGTTAGCTGATGTCGTACCCTGCCGTAGGTACAATCCACTAGATCCAATCGAATATACAGGGTGATTTCCCTGTAGCGGAAGTAATCCACACCCCGTTCCCCCTCCCTGATACCAGGTTCGGTACTTAGAACGGTGTCCTTTTCGATATGAACAATTCTGTCACAACGGTCACTTTCCCCATTGTCACCCTCTCAGGAAGCCACTATATATTAAGCTGGTCTTCCGTCGAGAGATATTAATTAAAAGACAGATGCGAGGAACGCCAAGAAGAAAGCCAGTGGTCGCCCCACCATGTGACACGAAGTTTGACTCCCGAAACGACCTTGAAACGACCTATGATGTTTCGGCCGACCTGTGCACTAGATTCGGCTTACTCGCCCGAGTTCATCGATATATCACATGCTATAGCCGATGCGACTCCTTAATCTACTTCCGGTAGCGCTTCGGGTAACGGTTCGGCCACGCCGGACATGCCGACGCTCGAGGTTATGAAGTTGGCCATGTGTGAACTCAAATTACAGGTCTAGTTTCCTTGAACCCAATGTGCCCGATCTACACTGGCTGTAAATAAGCGCGCGCTACTAACCTACGAAATATCTTTATCCTACAACACTGGTAACCACGCGGCTGTAACAGGCTTAAATTACAGGCGTAACACGAGCCTATAAATGTTCACACCTGACCTACTTCCTTGAGATTGTCAGCACACGCGTCAGCGCAATCTCATAATTCGACTCCCCGACACCGCACTACTTAAACGTTTTCTTTGAACCATTGTTATTGTTTTCTTGATATTCAAGGAGAGTCCTTTCTGTGCACTCTCTGATACTACAATGTCCAATAATTGTTGTAGGTCTGTTGCATTATCCGCCACCAATACTGTGTCATCTGCATATCGTATATTGTTTATGTTATATCCGATTAGTATTCCTGGCTTCTCTTTGATCTCTCTCATTACTACTTCTCTATATAGGGAGATCAGGGTTACGTGAAGCCATGGGTGCAGGTGGTGGATGAAGTTGAAGAGCAGCCGACAGATAGTTGTAGGTTATGGTCTGCAGCTTCACGACGGTAGGCAGAGGATATCCTTTTTTGGGAGACAATGGCTACGGTCATCGACCAGTATGGTCACTGCTAGGAAGGAAAGTAATGGCAAAATACCTTCTTTACAGATGCCAAGAATATCATGTACTGCAATCTTATCGATAATCAGAGAAACGGCGTAAATGGGTGCTCCATAGGAGCAGCCTCTCCCGGTAGGGGTAGTCATGTGCACCAGATGACTCCAGACCGTCATCAGGCGACTGTGTGCAAAAGAATATTAACATTGAAAATAGGAGCTTGGAATGTAAGAACTATGAGTGGAGATGAAAAATTTGATAACATTAAGAATGAAATGAGAAGATTAAATATTAACCTGTTAGATGTATGTGAGACCAGATGGACAGGAATGGGCATTATGACATCTGAGGAATATAGAATAATTTATTCTGGTGGAGAGAAACAGCAGCGAGGAGTAGCAATTATAATGGATACAGAGAGAGAGAGAGAGAGAGAGAGAGAGAGAGAGAGAGAGAGAGAGAGAGAGAGAGAGAGCAAAATCGATCAAAGGATATTGGACTGTATCAGACAGAGTGTTACTGGTGAAGTTGAGTGGAAGACCTTTTGATGTCAACGTCATGCAAGTTTATGCACCAACAGCAGACAGTAGTGATGACAGCATTGATGAATTTTATAGTGATTTAGAGAAAGCCTTCAAGAAATGCAAGAATTCTGAAGTAGCTATCATAATGGGTGACTTGAAAGCCAAAGTTGGAAATCAACAGGACGGATGCATAGTAGGCAAGTATGGACTAGGGGAACAGAATGAAAGAGGTTGCAGACTAGTACAGTGGGCAAAAGAGCAAGATTTGATTATTGGAAACACCTAGTTTCAACAGCACCCAAGGAGATTATGGACATGGAGGAGTCCTGATCATAAGATCAGAAATCAGATTGATTACATCCACATCAACAGAAGATTTCGAAATGCCTTAAAAGTCGCAAAAACTATACCAAGCGCAAACTGCTACAGCGACCATAGATTAATCTTAAGCAATTTACATATAAAATTAAAGAAAGTCAAATATTCACCAAGAAACACAAAATTTGATCTACAAGCACTGAAGAGTGAGGAAATCAAAGATAAATTCAGCGTAGAGGTAAAGAACAGATTCGATGCATTGTTCGATATGGAAATATTATTTCAAGACGTCAGTGACCAATGGGAAATATTAAAGAAATCAGTCAACCAAGCAGCGGAAACAACCATCCCAAAAATAAAGATAATAGGACACAAGAAATGGATGACGGAAGACATCTTAAAACTCTTGGAAGTAAGAAGAAATAACACAAATAACAAGAAAAAATATGAAGAGATTAACAGAAAAATTAGGTAGCTATGCAAAGAGGCAAAATAAACACGGCTTGAGAAAAATTGCAAGGAAATTGAACACCAACACAACACCCCGAATACCAAATTAATGCACACAAGAATTAATGACATCACTAACAAAAGAACACACACATCAAAGGTTTGCCTAAAAACCAAAGATGGCAAAATCATAATAGAATAAGATCAGATTTTACATGCGTGGTCAGATTATGTGAAAGACCTTTATGATTATACAAGAGAAGAACAATATGATCATCGGAATGATAATGAAGGACCATCAATTTTGAAGATAGAAGTTCATAATGCTCTTAACCATATGAAAACTGGCAAGACAACAGATAACATATACAGTAGAAATGATCAATGCCTTAGAAGAATATGGAATAGACCAAGTCACCAGACTGCTGAACACAATATAAGATACTGGAGATATACCTCCTGAATTATGTAATTCTATATTTATTGCAATCCCGAATAAATCAGGAGCCATGGAATGCGATCAACATAGAACAATTAGTATAATGAGCCACATCACGAAGATTCTGCTGAGAATTATCATGCAAAGAGTTAGGAAGAAAATACAACCCGAAATAAGAGAAGAGCGATGTGGGTTTCTAGAAGGCAAGGGCACAAGATGCTGTGTATATACTGAGAACGGTAATTAGGCGTTCTATAGAAGTAAACACAGATCTATATCTTTGCGTTATTGACTACGCAAAGGCTTTCGATAAAGTGAGACATGTCGACATGATAAGAATGCTTGAAGATCTACAAATTGATGGAAAAGACCTTAGACTTGTAAAAAACATATATTGGAAACAACAAGCTGCCATCAGAATTGATAACGATGTAGGTAAATATCAGCCTATTAAAAGAGGTGCGAGACGGGAATGTGTAATGTCTCCAGATCGTTTTTCCCTGTACAGTGAAAATATATTCAGAAATATAGAAGATATCGAAGGAATCAACATTGGGGGACGATACATCAATAACATTAGATATGCAGATGATACAGTCTTGATTGCAGACAAAGAACAGGACCTGCAAAATTTAGTAGATGCGGTTGTTGCACACAGTGAACAACTAGGGTTAGAACTGAATATTAAGAAGACACAGATTATGGTTGTCACTGGAAAGAAGGAAATACCACAAGGTGATATACGAGTAGATGGGCATAGTCTTAAACAAGTGAATCGATACTGTTATCTCGGCACAGTCATAACATCTGATGGGAGATGCCTTGAAGAGATTAGAACAAGAATTGCCATTGCGAAGGTAGCCTTTTGCAAGATGAAAAACATACTGACCAATAAAAAGATATCAATTGAAACGAGAAAAAGAGTGTTGAGGTGCTGCATAGAACCTATACTTTTGTATGGCTGTGAAGCGTGGACAATAAGCAGTCAAGCTGAAAAACAGCTGATGGCTGTGGAAATGTGGTTTCTGAGGAAAATGCAAAGAATACCATGGACAGACAGAAAAACCAATAAACAAGTACTTCAAGAAACAAATGAAGATCGTAAACTGATTAGAGTCATTAGACGTAGACAGTCAAAATTTTTTGGGCATGTTATGAGACGAAATGAATTGGAGAACTTGGTGACAACTGGCAAGATCGAAGGGAAGAGACCAAGGGGAAGACCGAGAAGTAAATACCTGGATGGCTTGGCCACATGGCATGGTCGAGACAGGAACACGAGATGGCAGAACATGACCGCCCACGCTAACCGGTATGGCATATGATGGATGGATGGATACAGGGAGAAGAGATCGGGTGACAAGACACACTCCTGTCGTACTCCTAGCTTTATCTATTCGTAATTACCCTCTTTATTTCACATTTTAATTGCTACTACTTGGTTCAAGTAAATATTCTTTATTATTCTTAAATCTTTCCCATCAATGTTGATATCTTCCAACATTTTAATCAGCTCATCATGTTTTACTTTATCAAATGCCTTAGTATAATCTATGAAGCATAAATATATGTCTCTCTGTTTCTCTATCGACCTTTCTATTAGTGTTCGTAATGTATAAATTGTATTGTTTGTATCCTTTCCTTCCATAAAGCCACACTGTTCTCCACTAGTTTCCATTTTTATTTTTTTTCTTGTTCTTCTCATTATGATTCTGAGTAGAAGCTTAGTGATATGGTTTATGAGATTAATTGTACGAAAATCTTCACATTCAATTGCTCCTGGTCGCTTTGGTATTGCTATAAATACAGATTTTAGCATATCGCTAGGTAAATATCCATTGTTGTAAATATCATTCAGCATTTTGGTTAATATATCTACCCCAAATTCTCACAATACTTCTAATTCTTCTACTGTGATTTCATTTGGCCCAGCTGTTTTCCCTTTCTTCATATGTTTTATAGCTTCAGCGACTTCTTCTTTTAGAAAAAGTGGGCCTTCTAAGTTACTTTCTGTTAATTCTTCCCTTTCTCCATTATATAACTCTCTTATATACTCATTCCACCTCTTCATTATAGCACCTTCCTCCAATAATATCTTTCCTGTTTTTGATTTCAAACACCCTGTATTTATTCTTATTTTTCTTCCTGTGAGCTCCCTGATTTGTCTGTGCATACTTTTTTTATCTTTAATGGAATGTAATTCAATTTTTTTGCATTGCTCGATTAACCAGCTTTCTTTTGCCTTCACACATTTATCTCTTATTTCTTTACTTATCTTAGCATACTCTTGTTTGTCATTGTTATTCTGTTTCCTTTTGTCCATCAGCATTAAGATTTCTTCATTCATCCATTTTTTCTTAGCTTTTTGGCTTCTCTCCGATAATATTTCTGTACTAGTTTGATGAATTGAATCCCTTAACATTTTCCATTGTTCATTTATACTCTGTATTTTAGCTATTGCATTGTACCTATATTTCACAGTCACTCTGTATTGCTCTTGAATTTCTTTATCTACTTTCAGAACCTCGTTATTTAGTCTTAAGTTCTTAATCATTCCCCCCCCCCCCTTCTCTTTAATCTTACTTTTATTTGTCCACATAGTGGTACATGATCACTATTACAGTCAGCACCGCGCGCTGTCTTTACATTAATTAATGCATTTCTAAATCTTTTATTAATAAGTATGTAGTCAATTTGGTTGCGTATTTTCATATCAGGGCTTTCCCATGTGTATAGTCGTCTTTTATGGTGTTTAAACCATTTGTTTCCAATTATCATATCATTAATATTTGCCAATTCTATTAGTTTCTCTCCTCGTTCATTTCTTGTACCTAAACCGTAATTCCCCACTATATCCTCTATTTTTCCCTTTCCTACTTTTGCATTAAAATCTCCCAGTATTATTTTTATTTCTTGTGATCCAATTTGAGCTGTTGCCATTTCTATTTCATCATAAAAGTGTTGTATTTCTTCATCACTACTGCTTGCTGTTGGTGCATACACTTGTATAACATTTATATCTATTGGTTTGCCTTTGATTTTGACCATTATAACTCTATCTGAAATACACCAGTATCCATTCATATCTATTCAGTATTTTTTTTTTTTTTCATATCCTTTACAGGACATCGCTGTCAACACCAGCATCTTTCAGCTGTATGTTGATTTCTTGGCAAGATTACGCTCAGTAATTTGCCACTGCTTTCTGAGCGGCCGGCTCACATACCCCGTAAGTTACCGATGCGATTCGAACCACTGCTGATTCTCACCGTCATCACGTTACCCACGAGAGTATATGAGATTACGGAGAAAAGTCGCTAACCTCTAAGCCACGAAGCCGGCCTATTCAGTATGGCGATACCAATTAGTGTATTTCAGTATTTTATTTCATATCCTTCCCGGCATCTCCAGAATATTTTGTGGAGGGGCTGGCCGAGTGGCTAGAATGCATATTCTCCTTCGGGAGACCCGGGTTCGAATCTTCTGTAAGATGTGGATGTTTTTCAGTCGGGGAAAAAAAAAAAGAAAGCCCTAAAGTGCGCAGTTGGCGGCGACTGCACTAGCCAGATGGCCTTAATTCCTTAGACTCAAGACCCCTCTACCACACACCGCAAGTTACATAGACAGTCAATGACAGTTCTTGGCAGTATCCTTCAATATTGAAATACCTAATCTTGTTTCCCGGCCTTTTCTCTTCTTTCCTTCAATGTGGCGTTACCTAATGTCTTTCCTTTTCTATACTTGAATGTGAGAAACTTAATGTAGTATATTAGACTTTACTCTTCTATACTTAAATGTAAGAAACCTAATGTAGTTTATTAGTCTTTCCTCTTCTATACTTAAATGTAAGAAACCTAATGTAGTTTATTAGTCTTTCCTCTTCTATACTTAAATGTAAGAAACCTAATGTAGTTTATTAGTCTTTACTCTTCTATACTTAAATGTAAGAAACCTAATGTGGTTTATTAGTCTTTCCTCTTCTAAACTTAAATGTAAGAAACCTAATGTAGTTTATTAGTCTTTCCTCTTCTATACTTAAATGTAAGAAACCTAATGTAGTTTATTAGTCTTTCCTCTTCTATACTTAAATGTAAGAAACCTAATGTGGTTTATTAGTCTTTCCTCTTCTATACTTAAATGTAAGAAACCTAATGTAGTTTATTAGTCTTTCCTCTTCTATACTTAAATGTAAGAAACCTAATGTAGTTTATTAGTCTTTACTCTTCTATACTTAAATGTAAGAAACCTAATGTGGTTTATTAGTCTTTCCTCTTCTAAACTTAAATGTAAGAAACCTAATGTAGTTTATTAGTCTTTCCTCTTCTATACTTAAATGTAAGAAACCTAATGTAGTTTATTAGTCTTTCCTCTTCTATACTTAAATGTAAGAAACCTAATGTGGTTTATTAGTCTTTCCTCTTCTATACTTAAATGTAAGAAACCTAATGTAGTTTATTAATCTTTCCTCTTCTATACTTAAATGTAAGAAACCTAATGTGGTTTATTAGTCTTTCCTCTTCTATACTTAAATTTAAGAAACCTAATGTAGTTTATTAGTCTTTCCTCTTCTATACTTAAATGTAAGAAACCTAATGTAGTTTATTAGTCTTTCCTCTTCTATACTTGAATGTGAGAAACCTAATGTAGTTTATTAGTCCTTCCTCTTCTATACTTAAATGTAAGAAACCTAATGTAGTGTATTAGTCCTTCCTCTTCTATACTTAAATGTAAGAAACCTAAAGTGGTTTATTAGCCTTTCCTCTTCTATACATGAATCTGAGAAACGCAATGAGTTTCTTGTTGACTCTAAAGGGGGGTTGAGGACAAGATGTTCAGTTTCATTACACCGGGTTTTATCCCATATAGCTCGGGGATATTTCGACGGGGCGGCCTGCTGAAAGAACCGCACAGAGCACGGACTCCACAGCTGCAGCAACAATCTGGAGTGAGTCTCCAAAAAATTTATACTCGTGAATCGAATGATGGAGTTAGGGCGCGAACCCATGGCTTTCCTACGGCGAGGCAGAGCGTTAACCACTTCACCACGGAAACTTCCATTGACGCTTCTATCCCTCAACATGGGGCCAACAAATGTTGTTTTCCTGTCTATCCTTTTGTATCCTTGGATTTCAACATCACGTGCCTTGCCAGCTGGCGTAGGCGTCCAAGCCTCTCCACAAATCTCGGTCCTTGGTGCTCGTGATCGACTCCGCTGATGATATTCCTCCATGCCACCGTCTCAGTCCATCCAACATCAGTTCTTTCTGCCTGTCTCTGCTTCTTCTCCCTCGGATCGTTCCAGTTCTAACGATGTGTTCCAATGCCTATCTTCTCATTACATGATCAAAGAATGATGGTTGTCGTTTCTTAGAGCTGTATATAATGTTCTACTTATAGATGTACATAATGTTCTACTTATAGTTGTATATAAAGTTCTACTTTCATTCCCGACGCCGTGGCGAAGGTGTTGCGATGGCAGTTGGTAATTCCGTATACCGCGTTCGAAATACAGCTACATGCAATTTGGAAGCAGACCATTTTGCGCTGGTTTTCTCGCGGGATGGGGTGGGGGGTGGGTGGGGTGGTGAAAATTGCGTCACACCTAGTTATGTATCTCAGACATCAGTGTGTCCATTATTGATATGGGTTTATGTCAAGTTCTCTTCCCCTGGACACATTCCATCCTATTAACTCTTGTGTAGTTTTACTTTTCTAACAAATTTGTCAAGGCAGCGGCAATACGGCCTACTCTTTTCTATGTTAAACTTCCGTGGGATATTTAACGCTTTCTTCTTTAACACTTGACCTCCTATCCCTTATCCGAGACGCATTGGTATCCGATCTCACTATCCAAGCGATCAGCGGGTTGCGTGATATCGTTAGATACCAATGGTTCTTGTACACATATTGTGTAATATGCCGGAATTGAACCGACTACTTTCCGAACCCGAAGCAAACACAATCTCGCAGCCACGCCTTCCTAGACTCTAGGGATGTGTGCTACCAAAATAAAAACAACACAAAACACGGTTGAAAATATCCCTCCAACGCCTCCACTCAACAAGTCAATGCATACAAATTTGGCGGACCCATACAATCTCATCCGCGTCTCGTCTGCTGGGAAAAGACTTCAAATCCGGAATCAAATATTCCACTCCACGCTAGGATTGAAACCCACCAATCTCCCCAGTCAACTTCAAAAAAACTTTCATTTTGGTTATAGACATTTCGCCATTTGTGTCCAAGCGATTCTGTTTGCCCGGTACACGTTCTTGGTGCTCTAAGACAACAGGAAGTGTTTGCGCTGAGAAAATAGTTCCGGTTTCCGGAACGCAATCCTCGCCTTGTCCGGGTGGAATACACCCGAGAAATGGGCGATGCAGACATTTTGATTTTTGATCACTGGATTTGTGTGTGTGTCTGTCCCCAGACTGCCTCTTTTGTGTTCAGCAGTTTTGTATGATGTTTATCCGTCTGCTTTCTGTGTCTACGGTCTGAGAAATTAGCCACTGGGAAACTTGCTGTTATTGTTGCTTTTCTTTTTTTGCGTTCGCTGGGTTTGAAGACAAGCGTAGTTCACAAACATATCACTAGTTCTAGTGCAGTGAACTGAGTTTTATATAGTGGACTCGCTACAGTTTGTATTTTCCGAAATGAGATGGTTATGGTGCATATGTAGTGATAATGGTGGGAAAACCACAAGAGGTTGCCAAGAGCAGGGATAATAGTCTTTCATTACTTCCTGCTGGAATTTCAATCATTTCCTGAAGTGCATTCTTCTCTGCAAAGCCCCCTCCGTATTATCGTTTTACTTCTTGCCCTCTATTCTTAAAAAAAAAATGTAATAATTTTCCCTGAGTGACCCTTCCTCAGAGAGACGAGTCTTCTGCAGGCCAACAATGTCAATGCTAAGACGATTGAGTTCAGCATAAATCATAGCCGTACTTCTCACATCGTCAGTATTCACCAGATCTGTTGAAAATCCCAAATATTGGTTCTTACGTTCCAGGTTGAAAGCCGTAGCTTAAGGTCTCTATTTTTCTCTTTAGTGCCTGGTGCATTGGTTTTACAGCCTCCGATTTAGATTTTGTCCTATCCCAAACACCCTTTAAAGCAAGTAGGCGGTGGCGGATCAGCAGCCAGTTGGCCGGAGGCTGCCCAGCTTGAGGCGGGCGGTAGCTGATCAGTGACACCTGTAGGTGTCTCCCACCGTCAGAGGCAACCCGTGGCGCCCTATGTCTACGCCAATTGACAGGGACTTATAACCCGGAACTGCTACCGTAACTGCTTTGATTCCAATCCGGTTAAGACAAGAGATAGAGTTATAGTAGTTATACCTCTCCATAGCACAAAGCCTGGGCTGAACTGAAGAGACCATATGTTGCCCATGCAGCATGATCCCTTTCTCAGCCTGTCTAGTTTACTCCAGAGGAAAGGTAACACCAATACATATGGAACAAGGCAAGAAGCAGAAGCTGCCGAATCAGCAAAGCAATGCTCCAACTATCCGCCTGTCGGAGCTTCAATCCTAAACCAGTTGCCAACCAAGACTTAGGGCCTGGTCTGTCCTGCCATGACATTTAGTCTTTAGGTTGCATTTCCTCTCACTAGGATAAGGCTTGTAACTTCCCATTGAGCTCCTCCGCAAGAAGTCGTTGGCACAATGTGTGTGTGTGTGTGGGATGGGGGGGGGGGGGAGATAAGGGAGGGTTTGGTAAGCCCCGCCCAACATTCAGTGCTAACAGAAAGCAGGTAGTATCGTCTGCCGTCATGCCGTAGCTCAGTCATGTATGAATAAGGTTGATTGATTGATTGATTGATTGATCTAGGAATAGACATCACAGCATTCGGGGCATTCCCATAAGCGCTCCGTCCCCATCCTCAGCAGCCAGCGAAGAGTTCCAACACTAATAGTACCAGTAGCTATCTGATTATATGTCCGTCTCGCCTTTCCTCTGAGCGCTGAGCGTCGGCCAGATCCCCTCGTAACTCCTCGCTGTCTCATTCTTGCCAGACCATGGTAATCCATTTGCTCCTCCGAGGTGTGCACGAGCTCCTACAAGGCCGCAACCACGTCTGCCTTATCATGCATCAATACTCCACCAAGTTCTGCAGAGCCAGCCAATCTGTCCGCCTGTTCATTTCCCAGCACACCGGCATGCCCCGGAGAAAAGTTCCAGGCGATGCTTGTCACCCGTGACCTCCGAAGCGAAGAAAGCCACTCCGCACGAAGCCTGCCCGTCCTCACCCTCGTCAGCATGTATGAATAAGAAACATGACACAATTAAAGATATAAGACATATACAAGAAATTCATAAACTCGAGACAGTTAAAGATATAAGACATATACAAGAAAGACATAAACTCGAGACAGTTAAAGATATAAGACATATACAAGAAAGACATAAATTCGAGACAGTTAAAGATATAAGACATATACAAGAAATTCATAAACACGAAGCAAGTACAGATATAACACATATGAAAAAAAAAATAATAAGAAAGACAACTCGAAACAAATAAAAATATATTTCATAAAAAAGACATAAACAAATAAATATGAATCTCCTCAGCATAAGAATAATATAGAAACCCGCAGAGATTGTCATTGTAATACTGTCTCATACATGTGATAGACATGTTATTACTTATTCAGCGCGTGAAATCTAAAGTCTGATTGTCGTTTTATTACTGGCAGATGAAATGTAATGCAACATATTTCAAGTGTTCAGCTCTGTATTTCTGTTGTCTTGATTTAGTTAACAGTTTGTGTAGTGTCCTGTGGATGTGAGTCATGGCTCATTTCGAATCCTTAAAGAGGAAAGTCGGGGGATGTTAAATGTAATGTTTTAGAATAATTGTTTGAATGGTTTGGACAGTGAAGAAAAAGGGGAAACCGACATTTTGGCTAGATTTAAACTTGGATGAAAACTGGCTCGTAGACAGCAATATACAAGATCTCTACATATGACACAAACACTTCACTGGGGTAAATGATGGAGAAGGAGGAAGGGGAAGATGAACAAGATCATGACGAAGAAGAGAAGGAGGAGGAGGAAGAAGAAGCAGATCATGACGAGGAGGAGAGGAGGAAGAAGAAGAATATGAGGTAGAGTAGGAGGAGCAAGAATAAGAATAAGAAGAAGTTGATTATGAGGTAGAGGAGGAGGGGGAAAAAAAAGACAAAAAAAAAAAAAAAAAGAAGAAGAAGAAGAAGAAGAAGAAGAAGAAGAAGAAGAAGAAGAAGAAGAAGAAGAAGAAGAAGAAGAAGAAGAAGAAGAAGAAGAGGAGGAGGAGGAAGAAGAAGAAGAAGAAGAAGAAGAAGAAGAAGAAGAAGAAGAAGAAGAAGAAGAAGAAGAAGTAGAAGAAGTAGAAGAAAGAGGAAAAGAATGAGGATGACACTTTTTTTTCCGCATATCCTTTACAGGACATTGCTGTCAACATCAGCATCTTTCAGCTGATTGTTGATTTCTTGGGAAGATTACACTCAGCAGTTTGTCATTGCTTTCTGAGCTACCGGTTCACATACCCCGTAACTTACCAACGCGGCTAGAACCGCCACCGATTCTCGCGTACGTCACGTTACTCACGAGAGTATACTGGATTACGGAGAAAGTCGCTAACCTCTAGGACAGATGCACAAATTAAATTCAGTAACCCCGGGAAGGTTAACCCGGTCAACAAATGCCCGCAGAAGTCGGAGGTGTCGGCCTAACGGCGCAAGAACGCAGCTCTGCTGTAAACAGGCACAACGCAGTTACGTCCGAAAAAATAAACTCCGGAAGAACGCAGAAGAAGAAGAAGAAGAAGAAATTCAGTAAACGATCCTCTCTTACACACCTCAAGATACTCCAGACATATTATGCCAAGCCCATATTTGTATAAACAACTCGGCACTCGTTGGGTCATGTGGTCAGTATTACACCAGTCGCCTGGACATCCAAGGTTATTCTTGGTACCCATGCAATGCCGAGTCGCCCTGGAAATTCAAGTCGGTTCTCAAAATTTCCAAATCGCCTCTCAGCTGATCGAGCACACGACCATCGTCTCGGAAAGGGAGTGTCTCGCCACTACGCTGCCGATGTTCTGCGAAATTGCACATGATGATGATGAATTATGATTTAAAAGACGACCAGCTGAATATAACAAAATAAAAACAAAAACACATTAAAAATTAACAGAATAACGAAGCCGTCCAGCCCGCCATAAATAGCACCAGACGGAAGTTAATGGGTAGAATTATGGGTACGGAGCCGTCAGTGGCGAGTGGAATTCTGGGACAGCGTTGCTAGGGTTAGCTTCTAATGACCAATCAATTTTCGTCCTTGGGCGTTCTGCTTGTCACCTGCGTCGCCATCGGCTGTCCACACGGTACAAATAGAGCAGGCCTGAAATTTCGGTGGAGTTTTGGTGGAATTTTGGTGGAATTATTGATGCACATTTGGTGGTTGGTGTACATAGATAGTTATGTTGCTGCTGTTTCCTTTAAAGGTGGTAATTTGTGTATGATTGGTGACAAGATGTAGTGAGGAGGAGGTGGGAACGGTGGATGAAGCTGGTAGATGATGTGGTAATGCGTTGTATTGTTCTTTGGGTTCACTTTGTAGGAATGGTGTTGTTGTTGTTGTTGTTGTTGTTGTTGTTGTTGTTGTTGTTGTTGTTGTTGTTGTTGTTGTTCTTCTTCTTCTTCTTCTTCTTCTTCTTCTTCTTCTTCTTCTTCTTCTTCTTCTTCTTCTTCTTCTTCTTCTTCTTCTTCTTCTTCTTCTTCTTCTTCTTCTTCTTCTTCTTCTTCTTCTTTATGATCATAATCATCGTCATGATGATGATGATGATGATGAACATCATCATCATCATCATGATCATCATCATCATTTGTTTATTCTTCACCTGCTCTATGCCAGCCGACATCTTCTCATCCCCTCCTTTAGTCCTCAACCCATCTTCTCCTGGTCCTATTCCACACCTTCCTCTTGCTAATTTTTCTTATTTTCGCCTTCTTCCGGGGAAAAAAACACACACATCTGTAACCACCATCCCTACGAATTAATCAAAAACTCAAAACATCAGAATGTGTCTCGCGCATCCATTTACCATAAAACATAATCACAGCGCCAAAACCAAATCAAAAGACAAAACACCAAAACGTCCCACCAGCATCTACATATCAAAACATCAAATCCCCCTTACATAATACAACCAAACACTATCTTCCCATTGGAACAGTTCCATCCCACAAGAAGGAAAACACATAATCACTTTCTGAAACCCCTCGTCCCTAGAGGACGTCACCAGACTCCCTCTTAACCAACACTCTAATCTAAACACCCAAGCAATTGAGACTTTAAAGGTGGGGTGAATTCAGTTCGTTCTCCACACGCAAGATCTATCGAATGTCTGCATAACAAGTCACGTGTTCTGAGAACACTTACGAAAAAGACCCCCTACTCAGGAAGCAGTCATAATATAAGCGGCAGAAAAATGATGTTAATTTGGATTGTGACGAGCCTCTTTTGTCAGGGGTAGATTACTCTCGTGACTATGTGAATGACCGATGAGTTTGAGTTCGTGACTTTCGGTTTATTATAACAAACACGGCAAATAAATTCATTTGCTGTGATTTGATTGGCTGGTTCTCAAGTAAGCATCGGAAATGTGACTATTGATTGGGTGCTAATAAGTATGGGTGTTGGGAAATTGATATACCGTAGTCTACACAAAAAGACTGAACATGAATTGATTAGAATTGCATAGGAGGATCATTTCAAAAGGTGCCAGAAGGAAACGTGCAAGAGTCAAATGTACCAGGGTTCTTGGTCAGTTAGGGGTTATGGTTGTCCCATGGGAAATACTGACGGTGGGTTGAGTTGAGTTTAGATGAGTTGAATTGAGCAGAGTTGAGTCTGACAAATGTTTCAGCGTTTAGTTTGTTTAGAGATTTGATGCTTTGATTAATGATTTAGTGGTTAGTTTGGCTAGAGACTTGATGTTTTGATTGATGATTTTTTTGTTTAATTTGATTAGAGACTTGATGCTCTGATTAATGAGTTAGTGTTTAGTTTGTTTAGAGATTTGATGCTTTGATTAATGATTTTGTGTTGAGTTTGGCTAGTGGCGTGATGTTTTGATTAATGATGTAGTGTTTCGTTTGGCTAGAGGCTTGATGCTTTGATTAATGATTTTGTGTTTAGTTTGGCTAGTGGCGTGATGCTCTGATTAATGAGTTAGTGTTTAGTTTGGTTAGAGACTTGATGCTTTGATTAATGATTTTAAGTTTAGTTTGGCTAGAGACGTGATATTTTGATTAATGATTTAATGTTTAGTTTGGCTAGAGACTTGATGTTTTGATTAATGATTTTGTGTTTAATTTGATTAGAGACTTGATGCTCTGATTAATGAGTTAGTGTTTAGTTTGGCTAGAGACTTGATGTTTTGATTAATGATTGAATGCTGCGGCTGAAAAAATTGCATGTTTTCCTAAACTCTTGCAGTCCCAAGAGAGACATTACTTTCAATGAAAACTTCATGCTAATATTGCTATTAAAACGGCTTTGAAGTGAATTGAAGTGAAGTGGTAACCACATAATTTTATTGACCAATCGGATTTCAGTGGATGATTGGTTGATATCATGATGACTGGCTGTTTTTCCCAACCCATGGTTAAAAGTCGCGTAAAAGTCGACAGGGTCGACTTCATTGCACAGGGTTTCATCCCATATGGCTCGGTCTCTTTCCGCAGCGCGGAAAGCGTCGCATAAAGCACGAACTCCGTAGCTCTAGCGACGACCCACAGAAGTCTCCGAAAAATGTCACTCGTGAACCAAAGGACGCGGCCCGGAATCGAACCCACAACCTTCGAAGCCCGAGTCAAACGGCTTGACCACTTCGCCACGGAGACTCCGTCCTAACCCATGTTGTGGTACCAATGTTTGTGGGTGCCCACCAGGGAATCCACATAGATTTAAACAATTCACGTCGGTGAGGAATCGAACGCATGACTTCCCGGTCGAAATGCAAGCGAGCTAGGCAACGCGAGATCTCTACACTGACAGGGAAGTGAGCATACAATGCGTTAATCTTATACAGAAATCCCTTAGTGACTCCTCTAATCATGGTCTGAACATCTTATACAGAAATCCCTTAGTGACTTCTCTAATCATGGTCTGAACATCTTATACAGAAATCCCTTAGTGACTCCTCTAATCATGGTCTGAACATCTTATACAGAAATCCCACAGCGACTCCTCTAACCATGGTATGAACATCTTATACAGAAATCCTTAGTGACCCCTCTAATCATGGTCTGAACATCTTATACAGAAATCGCACAGCGACTCCTCTAACCATGGTATGAACATCTTATACAGAAATCCCATGAGAATAGTGAAACTATAGTCTGTTTAATTTTGTTTGCCTCAATATAAAATTCTATATCTCAGTAACCAACTGAGGGAAAATGATGAGATTTAGCATATAACCTTATCATTATGTCCACCCAACAAAACATGTCTTTTCTGGAGATTGTAGAGCAGATTTCACAGTTTGTTTATATGTGGTATATAATCTACGGGTCAGAGAGGAAGTGCATATTACGAGCGTAAGTTAATAAGTAAGTCACAAATGGATGTAGAAAAATAACTAAATATGATAACAGCTTGAAACCAGTTTATTTTTATACATACATTGTCCCTTTATTTCTAAACATAATTTCCACGAACATTGATGCACTTATCGCATTGTTTTATCAGTCCACCCAAATCGGCCGCATAGAACTGCGTGCTCTGTTTTCTAAACCACGTTTTCACTACACATTCAACTTCCGCGCCATTCGCGAAATGTCTCCCATGAAGGTGGGTTGTCAGTGTTTATGCTGACAAATGTTTGTCCCGTAAAGCGGTGCATAGCTGGGCAGAAAACGTTAGGAGGGTGAGTTAATAAGTAAATCACACAGTTCTGTGGGATGGCCGGTAAATGAAAACAAAGCATGCAGTTTTATGCAGCCAGTTTGGGAGGACTGATAAAACAATGGAATAAGTGCATCAATGTTGGTGGAAACTATGTTGAGTAATAAAGGGACAATGTATGTATAAAAATAAACTGGTTTCAAGCTGTTATCATATTTAGTTATTTTTCTACAGCCATTTGTGACTTACTTATTAACTTACCCTCGTATTAAATGTATTACACCTTCACATGGAAACATTAGCGATGAATAGTTAATTTTCTCGTGGGACACTGGTTTGGCCTTATGACAAGAGCCTCGCTTAGTGGAACGGGGAGTGTTCAGAGTGTTGACAATAATGTGGGTGCTTTCATGAAACCTGATTATTTTGTTAAATCTTACCATTTATCGCTAACATCTGAATGTGGGAATATTGTTGAAAGTGATTGAATGTGACATTTTGTACATTTAAAGCATCGCTATGAAATTTTACACATATTTTTTTTTTATCAAGAAGCTGATCGCAGGAAATTGTTTCATATACTATTATAAATCCCGAAAAAAGAACAGTGCATGCATTGGGTTTGAGTAAACGGTCATTACATAAATACACAAGGATACAATGGCGGCAAGATGAAGCGTTACTTTTCGGCGGAGGGACGCTATTTAGTGTTTTTCATTGGATTTCGTGTGATTTCCTTTGGATTCCCTGTGAATAGTGTTTCCCTGTGGGTTATGTTATGTTATATTGTGTTCCTTTTATTGGAAGTTTTCAAAAGAAGCCACGGAAGGCAGGTGGTGGATGAAATTTTGAGGGCAGCGGACAGATATTTGTGGGTCATGGCCTTGAGTTACACGACGGCAGGCAGAGGAACTCGTCTTGAGTCAATGGCTGCGGTCTTCGACCAGTAAGGTCACTGCCATAGAGGAAAGCAACGGCAAACTACCTCTTTAAAAGTGCCTAGTATATCATGATTCGCTTAAAGACCGATCATCGCAAGACAAGGACAGAGACGTTAAAATTAGCAACTTGGAACGATAGGACGTTAAACAACGACGGAAAATTAGAGAACATAAAACAAGAAATTGAAAGGGAAAAAATTAATATTTTTGGTATGTGCGAAACGAGATGGACAGGAGCAGGCATCAAGATAGAGGAAGATTTCAAGATTATTTATTCTGGAGGTGAAAATCGTCATAGGGGAGTGGCAATTATTCTGGACCGGAAAACATCAAAATCTATTCAAGGATATTAGGCCGTGTCGGACAGAGTTCTACTAGTTAAATTAAGTGGCAGACCTTTTAGCATGAATATTATTCAAGTATATGCCCCAACAGGAGAGTCTAGTGAAGATAGTGTAGAAGAATTTTATAATGACATAGAGTCTGCCTTAAAGAAATGTAAAAATTCAGAAATAAACATCATAATAGGGGACTTCAATGCAAAAGTAGGAAATCAAGGAGATAGATACACAGTAGGAAACTATGGTTTAGGAGAGAGAAATGAAAGAGGATACAGACCCGTAGAGTGGGCAAAAGAACAGGAAATGATTGTAGGAAACACCTGGTTCAAACAACACCCTAGAAGATTATGGACACGGAGGAGTCCTGATAGCAGGATTAGAAACCAGATTGATTACATTCTGATTAGCAGAAGATTTAGAAACGCATTAACAATAGCAAAATCAGTTCCCAGTGCTGATTGTTATAGTGACCACAGATTACTCACAGGAACATTGAGGATAAAGTTGAAGAAAGTCAAGTATATAACAGGAAACACTAAATATGATTTGTGTACATTGAGTAATGACAAGGAAATACAAAACAAATTCAACATAGAAGTACAGAACAGATTTGAAATTTTGTCTGATCTAGAGATCCTATTCCAGGATGTGGATGATCAATGGGAAACGTTGAAGAATTCAATCAATGTGGCTGCAGAAAAAACTATTCCAAAATTAAAGAAGGTGGGTCGTAAGAAATGGATGACTGAAGAAATTTTACACCTCATGGAAACAAGAAGACTCAACAAAAATAATTCTGTCAAATATGAAGAAATTCACAGACAAGTCAGAACATTATGTAAGGAGGCAAAAGAAGCATGGCTTGAGGAAAAGTGCTTAGAAATTAAAAGCCAACACAACAGTCAAAATACCAAATTAGTGCACAAAAGAATTCAGGAACTTACTAATAAAAGAACAAGAACATCAACAGGGTGTCTAAAAACTGAAGATGGAAAATCATAATAGAAAAAGACCAGATTCTACAGGTATGGACAGATTATGTGAAACACCTTTATGATGATAACAGAGACGAACAGTATGATATTAGATTTAATAATGAAGGACCGCCAATTTTGGAGATGAAGGTTCGAAATGTTCTTAAGCATATGAAAGCTGGCAAGGCCCCCGGTGCAGATAACATCACATCAGAAATGATTAAAGCTTTAGAAAAATTTGGACTAGATCAAGTCACCAGACTGCTGAACACATTATATGATACTGGTGATACACCTCCTGAATTATGTAACTCTATATTTATTGCAATCCCAAAGAAATCAGAAGCCTTTGAATGTGATCAACATAGAACAATTACTATAATGAGTCACATCACAAAAATTTTGCTACGCATTATCATGCAAAGAGTGAGGAAGAAAATACAACCTGAAATAGGGGAAGAACAATGCGGGTTTGTAGAAGGAAAGGGTACAGTAAATGCTGTGTATGTGCTGCGAACAGTTATTGAACGTGCTATAGAAGTAAACAAAGATATACATCTTTGCTTTATTGACTATACAAAGGCTTTTGATAGAATTAGACATGTCAGCATGGTGGATATGCTTGCAGATCTACAAATTGTTGGGAAAGACATTAGACTTATAAAAAACATATGTTGGAAACAACAAGCTGCAATAAGGATTGATAATGAAGTGGGACAGTATGAGCCAATTAAGAGAGGTGTTAGGCAGGGATGTGTGATGTCTCCAGATCTTTTTTCCCTGTACAGTGAAAATATTTTCAGAAATATAGAGGATATAAATGGAATCAGCATTGGAGGACGAAACATCAATAACATTATATATGCAGATGATACAGTATTAATTGCAGACAATGCGCAGGACCTGCAACAATTAGTAGATGCGGTTGTTGTACACAGTGATCAACTGGGGTTAGAATTAAATTGTAAAAAGACTCAGGTTATGGTCGTCAGTAGGAAGGAAGAAGTGCCACAATGTAATATACAAGTAAATGGAAATATTCTTCAACAAGTGAATCGGTACAATTATCTTGGAACAGTTATAACATCTGATGGGAGATGCCTTGAAGAGATTAGAACAAGAATCGCCATGGCGAAAGTAGCCTTTAGCAAGATGAAAAACATTCTGACCAATAAAAAGATGTCAATTGAAACGAGAAAAAGAGTGTTGAGGGGATACATAGAGCCTGTTCTTTTGTATGGATGTGAAACTTGGACAATGAGCAGTCAAGCTGAAAAGCATCTGATGGCTGCAGAAATGTGGTTTCTGAGGAAAATGCAAAGAATACCATGGACAGACAGAAAAACCAATGACCAAGTTCTACAGGAGACAAATGAACATCGTAAACTGATTAGAGAAATTAGACGTAGACAGTCAAAATTTTTTGGACATGTTATGAGAAGAAATGGATTGGAGAACTTAGTGACAACTGGCAAGATCGAGGGGAACAGACCAAGAGGAAGACCGAGAGGAAAATATCTGGATGGCTTGGCCACATGGCGTGGACGAGACAGGAACACTGAGCTGATCCACGACACTGGTGATCGAGTGAAATGGCGAGTCATGACCGCCCACGCTTTCCGGCATGGCACATGATTGATTGATTGAAACGGTTATTTCGTCGATTGGTGCTGGAATCTGGAATGAAACTACCACGCAATAAGCAAACTGTAGGTAGAAAGGCAATTGTAGACAGCGTTGACAAGAATGTCATAAGGCGAGCTATTATTAAAATGCTGGATACCAAAGACTGATTGATTGATTGATTGACCCAGGAACCGACATCACAGACTTAGGGGCATTCCCATAAGCGCTGTGTTCCCATCCCCAGAAGCCAGCGAAGAGCCCCAACCCCAATATTACCAGTAGCAATCTGACTACACGTGCGTCTCGCCTTTCCTCCAAGCGCCGAGCATCGGACAGATTCCCCCGCCACCCCACTCCGCCGCATTCCCGCCAAACCATGGTGATCCATCCGCTCCCCCGAGGTGTACACGCGCTCCCACAAGGCCGCAACCACGTCTGCCTTATCATGCATCAACACTCCACCAAGTTTTACAGAGCCAGCCAATCCGTCCGCCTGTCCATTTCCCAACACACCAGCATGCCCCGGAGAAAATATCCAGACGATGCTTGCCACCCGCGACCCCCGAAGCGAAGTAAGCCACTCGGCACGAAGCCTGCCAGCCCTCACCCCACCCAGCATGCCCTCTGAGTCAGCCACAATCACGATGTGTGTGTGTATTGCACTCTCCATCCAGCGGAAAGCCGCACCGACTGCCTCCACCTCCATTTCCAAGCCAGATGTTGTGGCATCAGATGCCAGGCTCTCCTGCACCAGACGTCGACCATCAGCCTTTGCAAAGCAATCCCAGCCACTTATCTCACCTCTTGACATCGAACCATCTGTGTAGATAATCACATCAACCGGGCGAGCATTGTCCTGAATTAGTTGCTGGATTTCCACTTCAGTGGCCCCTGCTGGCCACTATCTGCACTCCCGGCTCAATGTGATTATAACTCTGCACAAATCTAACTGCTCCGCTGGCACCCCGACCCACCCCCTCCCCCTCGCCCAATGTTCTCCAAGGGGCACACCGGTCTGATCGTATCCTCCGCCTGAGCCATCCATGATTTCCCTATTATCAGTCGCTGGCCCTTAACTACGTCCAGCGCCTCATGCAACGGGTGATCTGTGTCTGCAGCCGCAGGATACCAAAGAAACAGTGATTGTAAGAAAACGTAGGGTTTGGTTGAGAAATTACATTGACATAGAGCTATCCAAGACAACTTTGTAGAAAATTATAAGGACATTAGGCTTCACTTTTAGAATGTACAATTTAGGTAGAAATATCATTTGCGAGCAACCGCATTTAGGAGCCATGAAAAGCAAATACTATGTGGAATAAGGGAAATATGCAAAGAAAATTATGATATAGAGTATTTTGATGAAGCCTGGATCAATGCGCACCACACAAGTGAAGAGGAATGGCAATCAGTGGATGGAAAGATAAAGCGATATGTGCCCAGTGGTATAGGACAGCATTTAGTCATAACCCATGCTGACAGTACGCATAATGGCTTACTACAGAATGCTGGACTCGTGTTCGTATCAAAGCATACAGACCATAGGGATTATCATAATAAGATAAATGGTAATGTATTTAGAGATTGGCTCGAGAATACAATGCTTCCATCCCTAGATAGAGCGTCGTGTCCAATTATGGACAATGCATGATATCACAATGTTGTTGCCCAAGAAGACAAAATAACTACAGCATCGAGCACAAAGGCAGCAATAAAAAAATATGGCTCCGAATGGAAAACATACCATGTCCATAAACCTGTTTAAAACTAGAATTGTTGTCCCTTGTAAAATAGACGCCAAAAAGCAAGAAATATCAAATTGACAAGTTGATAGAAGAGCATCGTCATGGGTGCTTGAGACTTCCGCCGTACTATTCTCATTTTAACCCTATAGAACTTGTGTGGGCTAAAATTAAAGGACAGGTGGCACCTGACAATACTATATTCAAATTGTCTGACGTCAAGATACTAACCCAATCCGCGCTATTAAATATTGATACAAGTTAGTGGGAAAAATTTGTGAGGACAATGTGTTGAAAGAGGAAGATGACTATTGGAAAAAGGATGGATTGAATTTTATGCAACCGAGAGCAGTCATCAACCTACTGGAATCGTGCGACACAGATTAAGGTCTGGGCAGATCGCAGACATTAATCCACATGCACACCTACTGGGATAATTTTGCTCCAACTATCAAGAAGAAGAATCGCAGGCCCTTAACATGACAGGATCGGCACAAATAATACAACTTGTCAATGGCAACAGTTTGTGTTCCACAGTGATGAATTTTCAATTCCGTAAGCCCTCAACGGTGACAAACAACTGGCATTGAAAAAAAAAGCTGTAGACGCATTGCATACACACCGAAGAATAATATTGCGATGGGAACTGACATATTGTGGCATAACAAGAAACATGAGAAGAAACACGTTGTCAAATGAGGGGACAACACACGAACATACGAATCATTCTATAAACTTCAATGAAAAAAGGACCAATATCTTGACCGTTAAGAAGGAAGCCCACTACAGAGACATTCACAGCTATATTCGTCGTGCAAAACAGGTAATCATGTTCCGTCTCAGCAGAGTAGACATTGCACCCACTCCCATACGAATCTGGATACCCCTTGTGTTGTCATCCGAACTGGCGGGGTATTAATGTAAAACAAGTTTGTTAGCGAGAAATCACTAGTTTTTCACCAAAACATCCCCCCAAAAAAAAAAAAAAAAAAAAGTGTCGCCGCTTCCCATGACTTAAGTTGTTTTAGACATATCAAAGACATATGGGTGGGGGTAAATATAAGATGGCAGGAAAAATTTCATAACGATGCAACATACAGTTTTCAAAATAATTGATCGTGAATGAAGGCATTTATTTCTGGACAGACTATAGGCAATCCATTGTCTACAATCCGCAAAGTAAAAGAAATAGAGAAAGACCTATTTTTTCTTAAAGTTTTGCATTCTCTCTCTCTTTGAGCTCATGCGCGGTGCATAAATGTGGTAGTACATCTATTGCACTGGACTTCGTGCGAATTAGCTTTCATTATTACTAGTGTCTCTCGCCATCAGGTGAACCCACTCTGACTTCTGATGTACTTGTATTTTACATCCTGAAGTGGAGAACGAGAAGTTAACATTTTAATCAAACTGATCAGTGTAGAAATACATGTTAATGAGGAAAAATTGGAGGTGATGGAAAATTTCGAATATCTTGGGTCATTAATTACCAACAATGGTGCCACAATAAAAGACATTAAAATACGGATATCTATTGCTATGTAGTACCTTAGGTGGTAACTACTTAGTATTTATGGATCCGATCCATCGTGATGACGTCATATTTTGCTATATGAAGAGTGTGGATCCAGATCCGTGACGTCAGAAACTGTATCCATATTTCTCAAAGATTGGCGGGAGATATCTTGGGAACTTCCGGTTGACTGCTTTTAGTACTTCCGCTTGACTACTTCCGGTCCATGGTGTGTGTTCCCCCAACCCCGCCCCTTCCCCGATCCGAACCGACCGCCCCCGGGACCACTCGAAGACAGCGAGGCAAACCCCGGGCATGTGGAATACTTATATGTATAAGTAGATCAAATATGCACCGGACATCCGGGTTCGAGTCCTAGTGTGTGTCTGTATGTGTGTGTACGGGGTAGGCCGATGTGAGGGGCGCGAGGGAATGGGCCCATACCCAGGATATTAGCCTTTGCCCCCTCAGATGGAGGCCACCAAACTTATATCAAGATATGAATAATGTTCACCAAGGCCCCTGTGCCAGACCAAGAGGCAATACTAGACTCTGATTTTATCCAAAAGACCGAAAAGATTTGAGCCAAAAGGACGATCGGGCACATTCAACTTTAGGAAATAGCCTGAAGCCAGATTATGCTATATAAATACTAGCGATGATGTAATATATCATTAAATAATACCCGTAATAACGTATAGAATTAATTTATTTCTAGTAGGCTTAACATTAAAGACCAGTAACAAAATTATACATTCAATTGAAATAACATAATTAGTGAATTGTGCAAAATAATCATTAAAATAATGTTTAAAAAAATAAGCGAGTTATTTCCCTTTGCTATTTTGGAAATAAATGTGGCCCCTGATTTCTCCAGCAAACATGGTTTTGCATATAATTGAGAAACTGTAATGGAAGCTAGATCGCGTTAGAATTAACTCACGGTAATGAAATTTGGAATATAGCGGTATTAAATGTCGCTAAATCGCGTGGGCACATCCCCGAAAGTGTAAACAAATATTTTAAGGCACTTTTCTTGGGTGCCGACTAAGTAATCACATGAAAAATTTGCGTAAATTTTAACAAAAAAACTACAATTTATGTCAGAAATTGTACATCTCGAAAGGCAAAACCTGTCTGTATGCGCGGATTTTGACAAATCTGGTATAGTTTGCAGTAATATCGCAAAAGCGTTAAACATTATGCTGCTAACAAATCAACGAAGGTGTAAACAAATATTCTAAGGTACTTTGCTTAGGTGCTGATTATGTAAACACTACGAAAAGACCGGCAAATGTGAACACAAATCAGCATATAGTGTCAGAAATTCTACATTTCGAAAGGCAAAAAACCCGTGGGATTGCGTGAACTTTGACAAATCGGCTTTATTTTGCAGTAGTCTCGCAAAATCGGTAAACATTATGCTGCTAGCAGCTACTGGCAACGTACTTACTACACGACAAGACAAACATTCGAATGGCTATTTCAGAGCACAGTGGGTAGGTGATGATTTCCTTTTAGCAATTTGGTAATTCCGCAGAATCCTTAACTTGAACATAATTATTAATACGGGTACTGTTAAAACAAGGCATTACGATCATATTTAGCTTCAGCATCCAGTGCCTTGTCGTGTGTGTGTGTGTATGTGTCTGCGCACACGCGCGTGCGTGTGTGTGCGTGCGTGCGTGTGTGTGTGCGTACGCGTGTGTGTGACATGATGATTGATGTAAGGCGTAGACCGGCGTCTGCGAGCATGTCTTGACACAGCGCCAGGTTTTCTAAAGCAACACCACTGCCATCGCCATGTCACAGTCCAGCATCATGTCTCCTAACCTCCTCCGCTCTATCCAACTGACCCGCTACTTTCCAATGTCTGCCAAGACCGAAGAAAGCCTTGTCTTTTCATCATATGCCCGGTCGGTAAGCGCGGGCGGTCTTGTCATCCCACTACAAGCTTGTTCATTCTTATCGCTGATGTGTGTTGGTAATATATGATCGTTAATATTCATAGATCTCTACTGTCAACCTTTGCTCTAGTAATTGCACATATTCACAATATGTTTCTTTGATATTACCATTGCTAGTTTGTACGAGCAACCGAAACACGTGACTAAAACCAATCAAAGATAGCGCTGCATTCGATCACGAGTCTAATGGGATACAAGCAACAACAAAAAAACGACACACAGGTCTGTGGTTAAGTGGTCAAGACACAAAGGTCGTATTGTACGCATTTGTGTGAGTTTATGTTTTATTAATCATTTTATATATTTATTGAGTGCCTCTGATTTTGGATTTTCACCTGTATTTCGGGATACGATGGATCTCCTTGTAAGGTATGTGCGACGTGTTGATGTTTAGTACGTTTCTTCTCACAGGAGCTAAATATACCTATTTGTTTCCAATTCATATTGTTATATCCTGCTGCAGCCGCTGCTATTTCTTCTTATCCATATAAGTATTTCACATGCCCGGGGTTTGCCTCGCTGTCTTCGAGCGGTCCGGGGGCGGTCGGGCCGGATCGGGGAAGGGGCGGGGTTTGGGGCACACACACCATGGACCGGAAGTAGTCAACCGGAAGTACAGGAAGTAGTCAACCGGAAGTTCCCAAGATATCTTCCGCAATATTTGAAATTATGGATCCAGTTCTAACATCACGGATCTGGATAATTACTCTTCATATAGCAACATATGACGTCATCACGATGTATAGGATCCATAAATACTAACTAGTTACCTCCTAAGGTACTACTTTGCTATTCAGAAACTAAAACAACCGAATAAATTGTGCGTGGGTCGGATAGACCTACACAATTTAGATGTTTAAGACCATGCATCTTTCCCATTGCAACATACGCTTGTGAGGCCTGGACACTTACTAAACAAACTGATCAGCGCATACATTACTTTAAATAGAAATGTTATGGACAGGTTCTAAGAATATCTTAGATACAGAAAAGAACAAATGCATCCACACAACAAGATCTGAATACTGAAGAAGGTTGGGTATTGAAGACGATAAAACAAAGACAATTGAAATATGTTGATCACTTGAAACGTCATGAAAGTTTGGAGAGAACAATAATGCAATGGTATACGGGGTATGTGAGCCGGTCGCTCAGAAAGCAAAGGCAAACTACTGAGGTGTAATCTTGCCGAGAAATCAACAATCAGCTAAAAGATGCTGATGTTGACAGCGATGTCCTGTAAAGGAAAGACGAACCCCCCCCCCCCCCCAAAAAAAAAAATGTAGTGGTAGAGAGGAATGGGAAGGCCAAAGCGAAGATGAGTCCAGGATGTAGCAGACGATCTCCAGATTGGTGTATCGAGCGCGGGATATTTTGGTTATGACCGAGATGTTTTCCGGAAGGTTATTATGCGAGCGAGGTTCTGCAAAGGACATGCTTATGAATGAATGAATGAATGAATGAATGAATGAATGAATGACAGGTGCAGGGGTTGAACCAGCTACCTCGCCTTCAATACACTGGATGCTTAACAACAGCGCTCTTATTAATTTGGCCATACTGACGTCCGGAAGACCAAATAAAGCGTGGACAAGAAGACATGTTCATTAATAATACTGGGAAGACAAGAACGGATCTAAAGGGATAGCTCGGAGTCTCCGTGGCGAAGTGGTCAAGCCGTTTGACTGGGGCTCCGAAGGTTGTGGGTTCGATTCCGGGCCGCGTTCTTCGGTTCACGAGTGAAATGTTTCGGAGACTTATATGGGTCGTCGCTAGAACTACGGAGTTCGTGCTTTGTGCGACGCTTTCCGCGCTGCGGGAAGAGACCGAACCATATGGGATAAAACCCGGTGCAATGAAGTCGACCCTGGTAAGGCGGACTCCAGTGTGTTGGTTGAGGATCGATGTCCCAATAAGGGAGAAAGCACGAAAGAAGAAGAATTCTCTGCGCATGTATATGTATGTGTGAACAAAGATGGCAGATCACAAATTTAACTGGAACGCTCTCTTGTCTAAATTTAGAATAACAGGTGGAAAGCACTCGGACAGATCTCTGTTTATGAAATTACTGTTTGGGGAAAACAATAATTTGTAGATGGAGTGAGTTTTTGCTGATCGGGGACATTTGTTGATTTAGGGTGATTGCATTTTGTGATTGAGCATTTTATATAGTGATAGTGGGGTTTTTGTATGTTGTGATTGAGCATGGTAATATGGGGGGTGGTGGGTGTGATGATTGTATGTTGTGATTCTTCTTCTTCTTCTTAAGCGTTCCGAACCATTGAGGTTCTTTGCTGCAGATACAATCCGTCTCCATTCGTTGTGATTGTGCATGTTAATATGGGGTGCGGGGGAATGATAGTATGTTGTGGCTAAGCATGTTAATATAGTGGAAAAGGGGGGGGTGTGTGATGATTGTATGTTGTGATTGAGCATGGTAATATAGCGGAGGGTGGTGTGTGTGATGATTGTATGTTGTGATTGAGCATGTTAATATGGGGGTGGGGGAATGATAGTATGTTGCGGCTAAGCATGTTAATATAGTGGAAAGGGGGGGGGGTGTGATGATTGTATGTTGTGATTGAGCATGTTAATATAGCGATGGTGGGGTTTTGGTATGTTGTGATTGAGCATGTTAATGTAGTGAGGGTGGGGTTTTGGTATGTTGTGATTGAGCATGTTAATGTAGTGAGGGTGGGGTGATGGTATGTTGTGATTGAGCATGTTAATATAGTGAGGGTGGGGTGATGGTATGTTGTGATTAAGCATGGTAATATGGGGTGCGGGGGAATGATAGTATGTTGTGGCTAAGCATGTTAATATAGTGGAAAGGGGGGGGGGGGGTGTGATGATTGTATGTTGTGATTGAGCATGTTAATATAGCGATGGTGGGGTTTTGGTATGTTGTGATTGAGCATGTTAATGTAGTGAGGGTGGGGTGATGGTATGTTGTGATTGAGCATGTTAATATAGTGAGGGTGGGGTGATGGTATGTTGTGATTGAGCATGTTAATATAGTGAGGGTGGGGTGTTGGTATGTTGTGATTAAGCATGTTAATGTAGTGAGGGTGGGGTGATGGTATGTTGTGATTGAGCATGTTAATATATTGAGGTGGGGTGATGGTATGTTATGATTGAGCATGTTAATATAGTGAGGGAGGGGTGATGGTATGTTGTGATTGAGCATGTTAATATATTGAGGTGGGGTGATGGTATGTTATGATTGAGCATGTTAATATAGTGAGGGTGGGGTGATGGTATGTTATGATTGAGCATGTTAATATAGTGAGGGTGGGGTGTTGGTATGGTGTGAATGAGCATGTTAATATAGTGAGGGTGGGGTGATGGTATGTTGTGAATGAGCATGTTAATGTAGTGAGGTTGGGGTGATGGTATGTTATGATTGAGCATGTTAATATAGTGAGGGTGGGGTGATGGTATGTTATGATTGAGCATGTTAATGTAGTGAGGTTGGGGTGATGGTATGTTGTTATTGAACATGTTAATATAGTGAGGGTGGGGTGATGGTATGTTGTGATTGAGCATGTTAATATAGTGAGGTTGGGGTGATGGTATGTTGTTATTGAACATGTTAATATAGTGAGGGTGGGGTGATGGTATGTTGTGAATGAGCATGTTAATATAGTGAGGGTGGGGTGATGGTATGTTGTGATTAAGCATGGTAATATGGGGTGCGGGGGAATGATAGTATGTTGTGGCTAAGCATGTTAATATAGTGGAAAAGGGGGGGGTGTGATGATTGTATGTTGTGATTGAGCATGTTAATATAGCGATGGTGGGGTTTTGGTATGTTTTGATTGAGCATGTTAATATATTGAGGTGGGGTGTTGGTATGTTGTGATTGAGCATGTTAATATAGTGAGGGTGGGGTGTTGGTATGTTGTGATTGAGCATGTTAATATAGTGAGGGTGGGGTGTTGGTATGTTGTGATTGAGAATGTTAATATAGTGAGGGTGGGTGTTGGTATGTTATGATTGAGCATGTTAATATATTGAGGTGGGGTGTTGGTATGTTGTGATTGAGCATGTTAATATAGTGAGGGTGGGGTGTTGGTATGTTATCATTGAGCATGTTAATATAGTGAGGGTGGGGTGTTGGTATGGTGTGATTGAGCATGTTAATATAGTGAGGGTGGGGTGTTGGTATGGTGTGATTGAGCATGTTAATATAGTGAGGGTGGGGTGTTGGTATGGTGTGATTGAGCATGTTAATATAGTGAGGGTGGGGTGTTGGTATGTTATGATTGAGCATGTTAATATAGTGAGGGTGGGGTGTTGGTATGGTGTGATTGAGCATGTTAATATAGTGAGGGTGGGGTGTTGGTATGGTGTGATTGAGCATGTTAATTTAGTGAGGGTGGGGTGTTGGTATGGTGTGATTGAGCATGTTAATATAGTGAGGGTATGGTGTTGGTATGTTGTGATTGAGCATGTTAACATAGTGAAGGTGGGGTGTTGGTATGTTATGATTGAGCATGTTAATATAGTGAGGGTGGGGTGTTGGTATGGTGTGATTGAGCATGTTAATATAGTGAGGGTGGGGTGTTGGTATGTTGTGATTGAGCATGTTAATATAGTGAGGGTGGGGTGTTGGTATGTTATGATTGAGCATGTTAATATAGTGAGGGTGGGGTGATGGTATGTTATGATTGAGCATGTTAATATAGTGAGGGTGGGGTGTTGGTATGTTATGATTGAGCATGTTAATATAGTGAGGGTGGGGTGTTGGTATGGTGTGATTGAGCATGTTAATATAGTGAGGGTGGGGTGATGGTATGTTATGATTGAGCATGTTAATATAGTGAGGGTGGGGTGATGGTATGTTATGATTGAGCATGTTAATATAGTGAGGGTAGGGTGATGGTATGTTGTGATTGAGCATGTTAATATAGTGAGGGTGGGGTGATGGTATGGTGTGATTGAGCATGTTAATATAGTGAGGGTGGGGTGATGGTATGGTGTGATTGAGCATGTTAATATAGTGAGGGTGAGGTGTTGGTATGGTGTGATTGAGCATGTTAATATAGTGAGGGTGGGGTGTTGGTATGTTATGATTGAGCATGTTAATATAGTGAGGGTGGGGTGTTGGTATGTTATGATTGAGCATGTTAATATAGTGAGGGTGGGGTGTTGGTATGGTGTGATTGAGCATGTTAATATAGTGAGGGTGTGGTGATGGTATGTTGTGATTGAGCATGTTAATATAGTGAGTGTGGGGTGATGGTATGTTATGATTGAGCATGTTAATATAGTGAGGGTGGGGTGTTGGTATGGTGTGATTGAGCATGTTAATATAGTGAGGGTGGGGTGATGGTATGTTGTGATTGAGCATGTTAATATAGTGAGGGTGGGGTGATGGTATGTTATGATTGAGCATGTTAATATAGTGAGGGTGTGGTGTTGGTATGTTATGACTGAGCATGTTAATATAGTGAGGGTGGGGTGTTGGTATGTTGTGATTGAGCATGTTAATATAGTGAGGGTGGGGTGTTGGTATGTTATGATTGAGCATGTTAATATATTGAGGTGGGGTGTTGGTATGTTGTGATTGAGCATGTTAATATAGTGAGGGTGGGGTGTTGGTATGTTATCATTGAGCATGTTAATATAGTGAGGGTGGGGTGTTGGTATGGTGTGATTGAGCATGTTAATATAGTGAGGGTGGGGTGTTGGTATGGTGTGATTGAGCATGTTAATATAGTGAGGGTGGGGTGTTGGTATGGTGTGATTGAGCATGTTAATATAGTGAGGGTGGGGTGTTGGTATGGTGTGATTGAGCATGTTAATATAGTGAGGGTGGGGTGTTGGTATGGTGTAATTGAGCATGTTAATATAGTGAGGGTGGGGTGTTGGTATGGTGTGATTGAGCATGTTAATATAGTGAGGGTGGGGTGTTGGTATGTTATGATTGAGCATGTTAATATAGTGAGGGTGGGGTGATGGTAGGTTATGATTGAGCATGTTAATATAGTGAGGGTGGGGTGTTGGTATGTTGTGATTGAGCATGTTAATATAGTGAGGGTGGGGTGTTGGTATGGTGTGATTGAGCATGTTAATATAGTGAGGGTGGGGTGATGGTATGTTATGATTGAGCATGTTAATATAGTGAGGGTGGGGTGATGGTATGTTATGATTGAGCATGTTAATATAGTGATGGTAGGGTGATGGTATGTTGTGATTGAGCATGTTAATATAGTGAGGGTGGGGTGATGGTATGGTGTGATTGAGCATGTTAATATAGTGAGGGTGGGGTGATGGTATGGTGTGATTGAGCATGTTAATATAGTGAGGGTGGGGTGTTGGTATGGTGTGATTGAGCATGTTAATATAGTGAGGGTGGAGTGTTGGTATGTTATGATTGAGCATGTTAATATAGTGAGGGTGGGGTGTTGGTATGTTGTGATTGAGCATGTTAATATAGTGAGGGTGGGGTGATGGTATGTTATGATTGAGCATGTTAATATAGTGAGGGTGGGGTGTTGGTATGGTGTGATTGAGCATGTTAATATAGTGAGGGTGGGGTGATGGTATGTTGTGATTGAGCATGTTAATATAGTGAGTGTGGGGTGATGGTATGTTATGATTGAGCATGTTAATATAGTGAGGGTGGGGTGTTGGTATGGTGTGATTGAGCATGTTAATATAGTGAGGGTGGGGTGATGGTATGTTGTGATTGAGCATGTTAATATAGTGAGGGTGGGGTGATGGTATGTTATGATTGAGCATGTTAATATAGTGAGGGTGGGGTGTTGGTATGTTATGACTGAGCATGTTAATATAGTGAGGGTGGGGTGATGGTATGTTGTGATTGAGCATGTTAATATAGTGAGGGTGGGGTGATAGTATGTTATGATTGAGCATGTTAATATAGTGAGGGTGGGGTGTTGGTATGTTATGATTGAGCATGTTAATATAGTGAGGGTGGGGTGTTGGTATGTTATGATTGAGCATGTTAATATAGTGAGGGTGGGGTGATGGTAGGTTATGATTGAGCATGTTAATATAGTGAGGGTGGGGTGTTGGTATGTTATGATTGAGCATGTTAATATAGTGAGGGTGGGGTGTTGGTATGGTGTGATTGAGCATGTTAATATAGTGAGGGTGGGGTGATGGTATGTTATGATTGAGCATGTTAATATAGTGAGGGTGGGGTGATGGTATGTTATGATTGAGCATGTTAATATAGTGATGGTAGGGTGATGGTATGTTGTGATTGAGCATGTTAATATAGTGAGGGTGGGGTGATGGTATGGTGTGATTGAGCATGTTAATATAGTGAGGGTGGGGTGATGGTATGGTGTGATTGAGCATGTTAATATAGTGAGGGTGGGGTGTTGGTATGGTGTGATTGAGCATGTTAATATAGTGAGGGTGGAGTGTTGGTATGTTATGATTGAGCATGTTAATATAGTGAGGGTGGGGTGTTGGTATGTTGTGATTGAGCATGTTAATATAGTGAGGGTGGGGTGATGGTATGTTAGGATTGAGCATGTTAATATAGTGAGGGTGGGGTGTTGGTATGGTGTGATTGAGCATGTTAATATAGTGAGGGTGGGGTGATGGTATGTTGTGATTGAGCATGTTAATATAGTGAGTGTGGGGTGATGGTATGTTATGATTGAGCATGTTAATATAGTGAGGGTGGGGTGTTGGTATGGTGTGATTGAGCATGTTAATATAGTGAGGGTGGGGTGATGGTATGTTGTGATTGAGCATGTTAATATAGTGAGTGTGGGGTGATGGTATGTTATGATTGAGCATGTTAATATAGTGAGGGTGGGGTGTTGGTATGGTGTGATTGAGCATGTTAATATAGTGAGGGTGGGGTGATGGTATGTTGTGATTGAGCATGTTAATATAGTGAGGGTGGGGTGATGGTATGTTATGATTGAGCATGTTAATATAGTGAGGGTGGGGTGTTGGTATGTTATGACTGAGCATGTTAATATAGTGAGGGTGGGGTGATGGTATGTTGTGATTGAGCATGTTAATATAGTGAGGGTGGGGTGATAGTATGTTATGATTGAGCATGTTAATATAGTGAGGGTGGGGTGTTGGTATGTTATGATTGAGCATGTTAATATAGTGAGGGTGGGGTGATGGTATGTTGTGATTGAGCATGTTAATATAGTGAGGGTGGGGTGATGGTATGTTATGATTGAGCATGTTAATATAGTGAGGGTGTGGTGTTGGTATGGTGTGATTGAGCATGTTAATATAGGGAGGGTGGGGTGTTGGTATGGTGTGATTGAGCATGTTAATATAGTGAGGGTGGGGTGTTGGTACGTTATGATTGAGCATGTTAATATATTGAGGGTGTGGTGTTGGTATGGTGTGATTGAGCATGTTAATATAGTGAGGGTGGGGTGATGGTATGTTGTGATTGAGCATGTTAATATAGTGAGGGTGGGGTGATGGTATGTTATGATTGAGCATATTAATATAGTGAGGGTGGGGTGTTGGTATGTTATGATTGAGCATGTTAATATAGTGAGGGTGAGGTGTTGGTATGGTGTGATTGAGCATGTTAATATAGTGAGGGTGGGGTGATGGTATGTTATGATTGAGCATGTTAATATAGTGAGGGTGGGGTATTGGTATGGTGTGATTGAGCATGTTAATATAGTGAGGGTGGGGTGTTGGTATGGTGTGATTGAGCATGTTAATATAGTGAAGGTGAGGTGTTGGTACGTTATGATTGAGCATGTTAATATAGTGAGGGTGGGGTGTTGGTATGGTGTGATTGAGCATGTTAATATAGTGAGGGTGGGGTGATGGTATGTTGTGATTGAGCATGTTAATATAGTGAGGGTGGGGTGATGGTATGTTATGATTGAGCATGTTAATATAGTGAGGGTGGGGTGATGGTATGTTATGATTGAGCATGTTAATGTAGTGAGGTTGGGGTGATGGTATGTTGTTATTGAACATGTTAATATAGTGAGGGTGGGGTGATGGTATGTTGTGATTGAGCATGTTACTATAGTGAGGTTGGGGTGATGGTATGTTGTTATTGAACATGTTAATATAGTGAGGGTGGGGTGATGGTATGTTGTGAATGAGCATGTTAATATAGTGAGGGTGGGTTGATGGTATGTTGTGATTAAGCATGGTAATATGGGGTGCGGGGGAATGATAGTATGTTGTGGCTAAGCATGTTAATATAGTGGAAAGGGGGGGGGGGTGATGATTGTATGGTGTGATTGATTATGTTAATATAGTGAGGGTGGGGTGATGGTATGTTGTGATTGAGCATGTTAATATAGTGAGGGTGGGGTGATGGTATGTTATGATTGAGCATGTTAATATAGTGAGGGTTGGGTGATGGTATGTTGTGATTGAGCATGTTAATATAGTGAGGGTGGGGTGATGGTATGGTATGATTGAGCATATTAATATAGTGAGGGTGGGGTGTTGGTATGGTGTGATTGAGCATGTTAATATAGTGAGGGTGGGGTGTTGGTATTGTGTGATTGAGCATGTTAATATAGTGAGGGGTGGGGGTGATGGTATGTTATGATTGAACATGTTAATATAGTGAGGGTGGGGTGTTGGTATGTTATGATTGAGCATGTTAATATAGTGCGGGTGGGGTGTTGGTATGTTATGATTGAGCATGTTAATATAGTGAGGGTGGGGTGTTGGTATGTTATGATTGAGCATGTTAATATAGTGAGGGTGGGGTGTTGGTATGTTATGATTGAGCATGTTAATATAGTGAGGGTGGGGTGTTGGTATGTTATGATTGAGCATGTTAATATAGTGAGGGTGGGGTGTTGGTATGTTATGATTGAGCATGTTAATATAGTGAGGGTGGGGTGTTGGTATGTTATGATTGAGCATGTTAATATAGTGAGGGTGGGGTGTTGGTATGTTATGATTGAGCATGTTAATATAGTGAGGGTAGGGTGTTGGTATGTTATGATTGAGCATGTTAATATAGTGAGGGTGGGGTGATGGTAAGTTGTGATTGAGCATGTTAATATAGTGAGGGTGGGGTGTTGGTATGTTATGATTGAGCATGTTAATATAGTTAGGGTTGGGTGTTGGTATGTTATGATTGAGCATGTTAATATAGTGAGGGTGGGGTGTTGGTATGTTGTGATTGAGCATGTTAATATAGTGAGGGTGGTGTGATGGTATGTTATGATTGAGCATGTTAATATAGTGAGGGTGGGGTGTTGGTATGGTGTGATTGAGCATGTTAATATAGTGAGGGTGGGGTGTTGCTATGGTGTGATTGAGCATGTTAATATAGTGAGGGTGGGGTGTTGCGATGGTGTGATTGAGCATGTTAATATAGTGAGGGTGGGGTGTTGCTATGGTGTGATTGAGCATGTTAATATAGTGAGGGTGGGGTGTTGCTATGGTGTGATTGAGCATGTTAATATAGTGAGGGTGGGGTGTTGCTATGGTGTGATTGAGCATGTTAATATAGTGAGGGTGGGGTGATGGTATGTTATGATTGAACATGTTAATATAGTGAGGGTGGGGTGTTGGTATGGTGTGATTCAGCATGTTAATATAGTGAGGGTGGGGTGTTGGTATGTTATGATTGAGCATGTTAATATAGTGAGGGTGGGGTGATGGTATGTTGTGATTGAGCATGTTAATATAGTGAGGGTTGGGTGTTGGTCTGTTATGATTGAGCATGTTAATATAGTGACGGTGGGGTGTTGGTATGTTATGATTGAGCATGTTAATATAGTGAGGGTGGGGAGTTGGTATGTTGTGATTGAATATGTTAATATAGTGAGGGTGGGGTGTTGGTATGGTGTGATTGAACATATTGATATAGTGAGGGTGGGGTGATGGTATGTTATGATTGAGCATGTTAATATAGTGAGGGTGGGGTGTTGGTATGTTGTGATTGAGCATGTTAATATAGTGAGGTTGGGGTGATGGTATGTTATGATTGAGCATGTTAATATAGTGACGGTGGGGTGTTGGTATGTTATGATTGAGCATGTTAATATAGTGAGGGTGGGGTGATGGTATGTTATGATTGAGCATGTTAATATAGTGAGGGTGGGGTGATGGTATGTTATGATTGATCATGTTAATATCGTGAGGGTGGGGTGATGGTATGTTATGATTGAGCATGTTAATATAGTGAGGGTGGGGTGTTGGTATGGCGTGATTGAGCATGTTAATATAGTGAGGGTGGGGTGATGGTATGTTATGATTGAGCATGTTAATATAGTGAGGGTGGGGTGTTGGTATGGTGTGATTGAGCATGTTAATATAGTGAGGGTGGGGTGTTGCTATGGTGTGATTGGGCATGTTAATAAAAGTGAGGGTGGGGTGTTGTTATGGTGTGATTGAGCATGTTAATATAGTGAGGGTGGGGTGTTGCTATGGTGTGATTGAGCATGTTAATATAGTGAGGGTGGGGTGTTGCTATGGTGTGATTGAGCATGTTAATATAGTGACGGTGGGGTGATGGTATGTTATGATTGAGCATGTTAATATAGTGACGGTGGGGTGATGGTATGTTGTGATTGAGCATGTTAATATAGTGACGGTGGGGTGTTTGTATGTTATGATTGAGCATGTTAGTATAGTGAGGGTGGGGTATTGGTATGTTGTGATTGAGCATGTTAATATAGTGAGGGTGGGGTGTTGGTATGGTGTGATTGAGCATGCTAATATATTGAGGTGGGGTGTTGGTATGGTGTGATTGAGCATGTTAATATAGTGACGGTGGGGTGTTGGTATGTTATGATTGAGCATGTTAATATAGTGAAGGTGGGGTGTTGGTATGTTGTGATTGAATATGTTAATATAGTGAGGGTGGGGTGTTGGTATGGTGTGGTTGAGCATGTTAATATAGTGAGGGTGGGGTGTTGCTATGGTGTGATTGAGCATGTTAATATAGTGAGGGTGGGGTGTTGGTATGTTGTGATTGAGCATGTTAATATAGTGACGGTGGGGTGATGTTATGTTATGATTGAGCATGTTAATATAGTGAGGGTGTGGTGTTGGTATGTTATGATTGAGCATGTTAATATAGTGACGGTGGGGTGATGGTATGTTATGATTGAGCATGTTAATATAGTGACGGTGGGGTGATGGTATGTTGTGATTGAGCATGTTAATATAGTGACGGTGGGGTGTTTGTATGTTATGATTGAGCATGTTAATATAGTGAGGGTGGGGTGATGGTATGTTGTGATTGAACATGTTAATATAGTGAAAGTGGGGTGTTGGTATGTTATGATTGAGCATGTTAATATAGTGAGGGTGGGGTGTTGGTATGTTATGATTGAGCATGTTAATATAGTGAGGGTGGGGTGTTGGTATGTTGTGATTGAATATGTTAATATAGTGAGGGTGGGGTGTTGGTATGGTGTGATTGAGCATGTTAATATAGTAAGGGTGGGGTGTTGCTATGGTGTGATTGAGCATGTTAATATAGTGAGGGTGGGGTGATGCTATGTTATGATTGAGCATGTTAATATAGTGAGGGTGGGGTGTTGGTATGTTATGATTGAGCATGTTAATATAGTGAAGGTGGGGTGATGGTATGTTATGATTGAGCATGTTAATATAGTGACGGTGGGGTGATGGTATGTTGTGATTGAGCATGTTAATATAGTGAGGGTGGGGTGTTGGTATGTTGTGATTGAGAATGTTAATATATTGAGGTGGGGTGATAGTATGTTATGATTGAGCATGTTAATATAGTGAGGGTGGGGTGTTGGTATGTTATGATTGAGCATGATAATATAGTGAGGGTGGGGTGTTGGTATGTTGTGATTGAGCATGTTAATATAGTGAGGGTGGGGTGTTGGTATGGTGTGATTGAGCATGTTAATATAGTGAGGGTGGGGTGTTGGTATGGTGTGATTGAGCATGTTAATATAGTGAGGGTGGGGTGATGGTATGTTATGATTGAGCATGTTAATATAGTGAGGGTGGGGTGTTGGTATGTTATGATTGAGCATGTTAATATAGTGAGGGTGGGGTGTTGGTATGTTGTGATTGAGCATGTTAATATAATGAGGTGAGGTGATGGTATGTTATGATTGAGCATGTTAATATAGTGAGGGTGGGGTGATGGTATGTTGTGATTGAGCATGTTAATATATTTAGGTGGGGTGTTGGTATGTTGTGATTGAGCATGTTAATATATTGAGGTGGGGTGTTGGTATGGTGTGATTGAGCATGTTAATATAGTGACGGTGGTGTGTTGGTATGTTATGATTGAGCATGTTAATATAGTGAGGGTGGCGTGATGGTATGTTATGATTGAGCATGTTAATATAGTGAGGGTGGGGTGTTGATATGGTGTGATTGAGCATGTTAATATAGTGAGGGTGGGGTATTGGTATGTTGTGATTGAGCATGGTAATATAGTGAGGGTGGGGTGTTGGTATGGTGTGATTGAGCATGCTAATATATTGAGGTGGGGTGTTGGTATGGTGTGATTGAGCATGTTAATATAGTGATGGTGGGGTGTTGGTATGTTATGATTGAGCATGTTAATATAGTGAGGGTGGGGTGATGGTATGTTATGATTGAGCATGTTAATATAGTGAGGGTGGGGTGATGGTATGTTATGATTGAGCATGTTAATATAGTGAGGCTGGGGTGTTGATATGGTGTGATTGAGCATGTTAATATAGTGAGGGTGGGGTACTGGTATGTTGTGATTGAGCATGTTAATATAGTGAGGGTGGGGTGTTGGTATAGTGTGATTGAGCATGTTAATATAGTGAGGGTGGGGTGATGATATGTTATGATTGAGCATGTTAATATAGTGAGGGTGGGGTGATGGTATGTTATGATTGATCATGTTAATATAGTGAGGGTGGGGTGTTGGTATGTTATGATTGAGCATGATAATATAGTGAGGGTGGGGTGATGGTATGTTATGATTGAGCATGTTAATATAGTGAGGGTGGGGTGTTGGTATGGCGTGATTGAGCATGTTAATATAGTGAGGGTGGGGTGATGGTATGTTATGATTGAGCATGTTAATATAGTGAGGGTGGGGTGTTGGTATGGTGTGATTGAGCATGTGAATATAGTGAGGGTGGGGTGTTGCTATGGTGTGATTGGGCATGTTAATATAGTGAGGGTGGGGTGTTGTTATGGTGTGATTGAGCATGTTAATATAGTGAGGGTGGGGTGTTGCTATGGTGTGATTGAGCATGTTAATATAGTGAGGGTGGGGTGTTGCTATGGTGTGATTGAGCATGTTAATATAGTAAGGGTGGGGTGTTGCTATGGTGTGATTGAGCATGTTAATATAGTGAGGGTGGGGTGATGGTATGTTATGATTGAACATGTTAATATAGTGAGGGTGGGGTGTTGGTATGGTGTGATTGAGCATGATAATATAGTGAGGGTGGGGTGTTGGTATGTTATGATTGAGCATGTTAATATAGTGAGGGTGGGGTGATGGTATGTTGTGATTGATCATGTTAATATAGTGAGGGTGGGGTGTTGGTATGTTATGATTGAGCATGTTAATATAGTGAGGGTGGGGTGTTGGTATGTTATGATTGAGCATGTTAATATAGTGAGGGTGGGGTGTTGGTATGTTGTGATTGAATATGTTAATATAGTGAGGGTGGGGTGTTGGTATGGTGTGATTGAGCATGTTAATATAGTGAGGGTGGGGTGTTGCTATGGTGTGATTGAGCATGTTAATATAGTGAGGGTGGGGTGTTGGTATGTTGTGATTGAGCATGTTAATATAGTGACGGTGGGGTGATGTTATGTTATGATTGAGCATGTTAATATAGTGAGGGTGTGGTGTTGGTATTTTATGATTGAGCATGTTAATATAGTGACGGTGGGGTGATGGTATGTTATGATTGAGCATGTTAATATAGTGACGGTGGGGTGATGGTATGTTGTGATTGAGCATGTTAATATAGTGACGGTGGGGTGTTTGTATGTTATGATTGAGCATGTTAATATAGTGAGGGTGGGGTGATGGTATGTTGTGATTGAGCATGTTAATATAGTGAGGGTGGGGTGTTGGTATGTTATGATTGAGCATGTTAATATAGTGAGGGTGGGGTGTTGGTATGTTATGATTGAGCATGTTAATATAGTGAGGGTGGGGTGTTGGTATGTTATGATTGAGCATGTTAATATAGTGAGGGTGGGGTGTTGGTATGTTGTGATTGAATATGTTAATATAGTGAGGGTGGGGTGTTGGTATGGTGTGATTGAGCATGTTAATATAGTAAGGGTGGGGTGTTGCTATGGTGTGATTGAGCATGTTAATATAGTGAGGGTGGGGTGTTGGTATGTTGTGATTGAGCATGTTAATATAGTGACGGTGGGGTGATGTTATGTTATGATTGAGCATGTTAATATAGTGAGGGTGGGGTGTTGGTATGTTATGATTGAGCATGTTAATATAGTGACGGTGGGGTGATGGTATGTTATGATTGAGCATGTTAATATAGTGACGGTGGGGTGATGGTATGTTGTGATTGAGCATGTTAATATAGTGACGGTGGGGTGTTGGTATGTTATGATTGAGCATGTTAATATAGTGACGGTGGGGTGATGCTATGTTATGATTGAGCATGTTAATATAGTGAGGGTGGGGTGTTGGTATGTTATGATTGAGCATGTTAATATAGTGAATGTGGGGTGATGGTATGTTATGATTGAGCATGTTAATATAGTGACGGTGGGGTGATGGTATGTTGTGATTGAGCATGTTAATATAGTGAGGGTGGGGTGTTGGTATGTTGTGATTGAGAATGTTATTATATTGAGGTGGGGTGATGGTATGTTATGATTGAGCATGTTAATATAGTGAGGGTGGGGTGTTGGTATGTTATGATTGAGTATGTTAATATAGTGAGGGTGGGGTGTTGGTATGTTGTGATTGAGCATGTTAATATAGTGAGGGTGGGGTGTTGGTATGGTGTGATTGAGCATGTTAATATAGTGAGGGTGGGGTGATGGTATGTTATGATTGAGCATGTTAATATAGTGAGGGTGGGGTGTTGGTATGTTATGATTGAGCATGTTAATATAGTGAGGGTGGGGTGTTGGTATGTTGTGATTGAGCATGTTAATATATTTAGGTGAGGTGATGGTATGTTATGATTGAGCATGTTAATATAGTGAGGGTGGGGTGATGGTATGTTGTGATTGAGCATGTTAATATATTTAGGTGGGGTGTTGGTATGTTGTGATTGAGCATGTTAATATATTGAGGTGGGGTGTTGATATGGTGTGATTGAGCATGTTAATATAGTGACGGTGGGGTGTTGGTATGTTATGATTGAGCATGTTAATATAGTGAGGGTGGGGTGATGGTATGTTATGATTGAGCATGTTAATATAGTGAGGGTGGGGTGTTGATATGGTGTGATTGAGCATGTTAATATAGTGAGGGTGGGGTATTGGTATGTTGTGATTGAGCATGTTAATATAGTGAGGGTGGGGTGTTGGTATGGTGTGATTGAGCATGTTAATATATTGAGGTGATGTGTTGGTATGGTGTGATTGAGCATGTTAATATAGTGAGGGTGGGGTATTGGTATGTTGTGATTGAGCATGTTAATATAGTGAGGGTGGGGTGTTGGTATGGTGTGATTGAGCATGTTAATATAGTGAGGGTGGGGTGATGGTATGTTAAGATTGATCATGTTAATATAGTAAGGGTGGGGTGATGGTATGTTGTGATTGAGAATGTTAATATAGTGAGGGTGGGGTGTTGGTATGTTATGATTGAGCATGTTAATATAGTGAGGGTGGTGTGATGGTATGTTATGATTGAGCATGTTAATATAGTGAGGGTGGGGTGTTGGTATGGTGTGATTGAGCATGTTAATATAGTGAGGGTGGGGTGATGGTATGGTGTGATTGAGCATGTTAATATAGTGAGGGTGGGGTGTTGGTATGTTATGATTGAGCATGTTAATATAGTGAGGGTGGGGTGATGGTATGTTATGATTGAGCATGTTAATATATTGAGGGTGGGGTGTTGGTATGGTGTGATTGAGCATGTTAATATAGTGAGGGTGGGGTGATGGTATGGTGTGATTGAGCATGTTAATATAGTGAGGGTGGGATGATGGTATGTTGTGAATGAGCATGTTAATATAGTGAGGGTGGGGTGATGGTATGTTGTGATTGAGCATGTTAATATATTGAAGTGGGGTTTTGGTATATTGTGATTGAGCATGTTAATGTATTGAGGTGGGGTGTTGGTATGGTGTGATTGAGCATGTTAATATAGTGACGGTGGGGTGTTGGTATGTTATGATTGAGCATGTTAATATAGTGAGGGTGGTGTGATGGTATGTTATGATTGAGCATGTTAATATAGTGAGGGTGGGGTGTTGGTATGGTGTGATTGAGCATGTTAATATAGTGAGGGTGGGGTGATGGTATGGTGTGATTGAGCATGTTAGTATAGTGAGGGTGGGGTGTTGGTATGTTATGATTGAGCATGTTAATATAGTGAGGGTGGGGTGATGGTATGTTATGATTGAGCATGTTAATATATTGAGGGTGGGGTGTTGGTATGGTGTGATTGAGCATGTTAATATAGTGAGGGTGGGGTGATGGTATGGTGTGATTGAGCATGTTAATATAGTGAGGGTGGGATGATGGTATGTTGTGAATGAGCATGTTAATATAGTGAGGGTGGGGTGATGGTATGTTGTGATTGAGCATGTTAATATATTGAGGTGGGGTGTTGGTATATTGTGATTGAGCATGTTAATGTATTGAGGTGGGGTGTTGGTATGGTGTGATTGAGCATGTTAATATAGTGACGGTGGGGTGTTGGTATGTTATGATTGAGCATGTTAATATAGTGAGGGTGGGGTGATGGTATGTTATGATTGAGCATGTTAATATAGTGAGGGTGGGGTGTTGATATGGTGTGATTGAGCACATTAATATAGTGAGGGTGGGGTATTGGTATGTTGTGATTGAGCATGTTAATATAGTGAGGGTGGGGTGTTGGTATGTTGTGATTGAGCATGTTAATATATTGAGGTGGGGTGTTGGTATTGTGTTATTGAGCATGTTAATATAGTGACGGTGGGGTGTTGGTATGTTATGATTGAGCATGTTAATATAGTGAGGGTGGGGTGATGGTATGTTATGATTGAGCATGTTAATATAGTGAGGGTGGGGTGATGGTATGTTATGATTGAGCATGTTAATATAGTGAGGGTGGGGTTTTGATATGGTGTGATTGAGCATGTTAATATAGTTAGGGTGGGGTATTGGTATTTTGTGATTGAGCATGTTAATATAGTGAGGGTGGGGTGTTGGTATGGTGTGATTGAGCATGTTAATATAGTGAGGGTGGGGTGATGGTATGCTGTGATTGAGCATGTTAATATAGTGAGGGTGGGGTGATGGTATGTTGTGATTGAGCATGTTAATATAGTGAGGGTGGGGTGTTGGTATGTTATGATTGAGCATGTTAATATAGTGAGGGTGGGGTGATGGTATGTTGTGATTGAGCATGTTAATATAGTGAGGGTGGGGTGTTGGTATGGTGTGATTGAGCATGTTAATATAGTGAGGGTGGGGTGATGGTATGGTGTGATTGAGCATGTTAATATAGTGAGGGTGGGGTATTGGTATGTTATGATTGAGCATGTTAATATAGTGAGGGTGGGGTGATGGTATGTTATGATTGAGCATGTTAATATAGTGAGGGTGGGGTGATGGTATGTTATGATTGAGCATGTTAATATAGTGAGGGTGGGGTGTTGATATGGTGTGATTGAGAATGTTAATATAGTGAGGGTGGGGTATTGGTATGTTGTGATTGAGCATGTTAATATAGTGAGGGTGGGGTGTTGGTATGGTGTGATTGAGCATGTTAATATAGTGAGGGTGGGGTGATGGTATGTTGTGATTGAGCATGTTAATATAGTGAGGGAGGGGTGATGGTATGTTGTGATTGAGCATGTTAATATAGTGAGGGTGGGGTGTTGGTATGTTATGATTAGGCATGTTAATATAGTGAGGGTGGGGTGATGGTATGTTATGATTGAGCATGTTAATATAGTGAGGGTGGGGTGTTGGTATGGTGTGATTGAGCATGTTAATATAGTGAGGGTGGGGTGATGGTATGGTGTGATTGAGCATGTTAATATAGTGAGGGTGGGGTGTTGGTATGTTATGATTGAGCATGTTAATATAGTGAGGGTGGGTTGATGGTATGTTATGATTGAGCATGTTAATATAGTGAGGGTGGGGTGTTGGTATGGTGTGATTGAGCATGTTAATATAGTGAGGGTGGGGTGTTGGTATGGTGTGATTGAGCATGTTAATATAGTGAGGGTAGGGTGATGGTATGGTGTGATTGAGCATGTTAATATAGTGAGGGTGGGGTGATGGTATGTTAAGATTGATCATGTTAATATAGTAAGGGTGGGGTGATGGTATGTTGTGATTGAGAATGTTAATATAGTGAGGGTGGGGTGTTGGTATGTTATGATTGAGCATGTTAATATAGTGAGGGTGGTGTGATGGTATGGTATGATTGAGCATGTTAATATAGTGAGGGTGGGGTGTTGGTATGGTGTGATTGAGCATGTTAATATAGTGAGGGTGGGGTGATGGTATGGTGTGATTGAGCATGTTAATATAGTGAGGGTGGAGTGTTGGTATGTTATGATTGAGCATGTTAATATAGTGAGGGTGGGGTGATGGTATGTTATGATTGAGCATGTTAATATATTGAGGGTGGGGTGTTGGTATGGTGTGATTGAGCATGTTAATATAGTGAGGGTGGGGTGATGGTATGGTGTGATTGAGCTTGTTAATATAGTGAGGGTGGGATGATGGTATGTTGTGAATGAGCATGTTAATATAGTTAGGGTGGGGTGATGGTATGTTGTGATTGAGCATGTTAATATATTGAGGTGGGGTGTTGGTATATTGTGATTGAGCATGTTAATGTATTGAGGTGGGGTGTTGGTATGTTGTGATTGAGCATGTTAATATAGTGACGGTGGGGTGTTGGTATGTTATGATTGAGCATGTTAATATAGTGAGGGTGGTGTGATGGTATGTTATGATTGAGCATGTTAATATAGTGAGGGTGGGGTGTTGGTATGGTGTGATTGAGCATGTTAATATAGTGAGGGTGGGGTGATGGTATGGTGTGATTGAGCATGTTAATATAGTGAGGGTGGGGTGTTGGTATGTTATGATTGAGCATGTTAATATAGTGAGGGTGGGGTGATGGTATGTTATGATTGAGCATGTTAATATATTGAGGTGGGGTGTTGGTATATTGTGATTGAGCATGTTAATGTATTGAGGTGGGGTGTTGGTATGGTGTGATTGAGCATGTTAATATAGTGACGGTGGGGTGTTGGTATGTTATGATTGAGCATGTTAATATAGTGAGGGTGGGGTGATGGTATGTTATGATTGAGCATGTTAATATAGTGAGGGTGGGGTGTTGATATGGTGTGATTGAGCACATTAATATAGTGAGGGTGGGGTATTGGTATGTTGTGATTGAGCATGTTAATATAGTGAGGGTGGGGTGTTGGTATGTTGTGATTGAGCATGTTAATATATTGAGGTGGGGTGTTGGTATTGTGTTATTGAGCATGTTAATATAGTGACTGTGGGGTGTTGGTATGTTATGATTGAGCATGTTACTATAGTGAGGGTGGGGTGATGGTATGTTATGATTGAGCATGTTAATATAGTGAGGGTGGGGTGATGGTATGTTATTATTGAGCATGTTAATATAGTGAGGGTGGGGTGTTGATATGGTGTGATTGAGCATGTTAATATAGTGAGGGTGAGGTATTGGTATTTTGTGATTGAGCATGTTAATATAGTGAGGGTGGGGTGTTGGTATGGTGTGATTGAGCATGTTAATATAGTGAGGGTGGGGTGATGGTATGTTGTGATTGAGCATGTTAATATAGTGAGGGTGGGGTGATGGTATGTTGTGATTGAGCATGTTAATATAGTGAGGGTGGGGTGTTGGTATGTTATGATTGAGCATGTTAATATAGTGAGGGTGGGGTGATGGTATGTTGTAATTGAGCATGTTAATATAGTGAGGGTGGGGTGTTGGTATGGTGTGATTGAGCATGTTAATATAGTGAGGGTGGGGTGATGGTATGGTGTGATTGAGCATGTTAATATAGTGAGGGTGGGGTATTGGTATGTTATGATTGAGCATGTTAATATAGTGAGGGTGGGGTGATGGTATGTTATGATTGAGCATGTTAATATAGTGAGGGTGGGGTGATGGTATGTTATGATTGAGCATGTTAATATTGTGAGGGTGGGGTGTTGATATGGTGTGATTGAGCATGTTAATATAGTGAGGGTGGGGTATTGGTATGTTGTGATTGAGCATGTTAATATAGTGAGGGTGGGGTGTTGGTATGGTGTGATTGAGCATGTTAATATAGTGAGGGTGGGGTGATGGTATGTTGTGATTGAGCATGTTAATATAGTGAGGGTGGGGTGATGGTATGTTGTGATTGAGCATGTTAATATAGTGAGGGTGGGGTGTTGGTATGTTATGATTAAGCATGTTAATATAGTGAGGGTGGGGTGATGGTATGTTATGATTGAGCAGGTTAATATAGTGAGGGTGGGGTGTTGGTATGGTGTGATTGAGCATGTTAATATAGTGAGGGTGGGGTGATGGTATGGTGTGATTGAGCATGTTAATATAGTGAGGGTGGGGTGTTGGTATGTTATGATTGAGCATGTTAATATAGTGAGGGTGGGTTGATGGTATGTTATGATTGAGCATGTTAATATAGTGAGGGTGGGGTGTTGGTATGGTGTGATTGAGCATGTTAATATAGTGAGGTTGGGGTGTTGGTATGGTGTGATTGAGCATGTTAATATAGTGAGGGTGGGGTGATGGTATGGTGTGATTGAGCATGTTAATATAGTGAGGGTGGGGCGATGGTATGTTGTGATTGAGCATGTTAATATAGTGAGGGTGGGATGATGGTATGTTGTGAATGAGCATGTTAATATAGTGAGGGTGGGGTGATGGTATGTTGTGATTGAGCATGTTAATATATTGAGGTGGGGTGTTGGTATATTGTGATTGAGCATGTTAATATATTGAGGTGGGGTGTTGGTATGGTGTGATTGAGCATGTTAATATAGTGATGGTGGGGTGTTGGTATGTTATGATTGAGCATGTTAATATAGTGAGGGTGGGGTGATGGTATGTTATGATTGAGCATGTTAATATAGTGAGGGTGGGGTGTTGATATGGTGTGATTGAGCACATTAATATAGTGAGGGTGGGGTATTGGTATGTTGTGATTGAGCATGTTAATATAGTGAGGGTGGGGTGTTGGTATGTTGTGATTGAGCATGTTAATATATTGAGGTGGGGTGTTGGTATTGTGTTATTGAGCATGTTAATATAGTGACGGTGGGGTGTTGGTATGTTATGATTGAGCATGTTAATATAGTGAGGGTGGGGTGATGGTATGTTATGATTGAGCATGTTAATATAGTGAGGGTGGGGTGATGGTATGTTATGATTGAGCATGTTAATATAGTGAGGGTGGGGTGTTGATATGGTGTGATTGAGCATGTTAATATAGTGAGGGTGGGGTATTGGTATTTTGTGATTGAGCATGTTAATATAGTGAGGGTGGGGTGTTGGTATGGTGTGATTGAGCATGTTAATATAGTGAGGGTGGGGTGATGGTATGTTGTGATTGAGCATGTTAATATAGTGAGGGTGGGGTGATGGTATGTTGTGATTGAGCATGTTAATATAGTGAGGGTGGGGTGTTGGTATGTTATGATTGAGCATGTTAATATAGTGAGGGTGGGGTGATGGTATGTTGTGATTGAGCATGTTAATATAGTGAGGGTGGGGTGTTGGTATGGTGTGATTGAGCATGTTAATATAGTGAGGGTGGGGTGATGGTATGGTGTGATTGAGCATGTTAATATAGTGAGGGTGGGGTATTGGTATGTTATGATTGAGCATGTTAATATAGTGAGGGTGGGGTGATGGTATGTTATGATTGAGCATGTTAATATTGTGAGGGTGGGGTGATGGTATGTTATGATTGAGCATGTTAATATAGTGAGGGTGGGGTGTTGATATGGTGTGATTGAGCATGTTAATATAGTGAGGGTGGGGTATTGGTATGTTGTGATTGAGCATGTTAATATAGTGAGGGTGGGGTGTTGGTATGGTGTGATTGAGCATGTTAATATAGTGAGGGTGGGGTGATGGTATGTTGTGATTGAGCATGTTAATATAGTGAGGGTGGGGTGTTGGTATGTTATGATTAAGCATGTTAATATAGTGAGGGTGGGGTGATGGTATGTTATGATTGAGCATGTTAATATAGTGAGGGTGGGGTGTTGGTATGGTGTGATTGAGCATGTTAATATAGTGAGGGTGGGGTGATGGTATGGTGTGATTGAGCATGTTAATATAGTGAGGGTGGGGTGTTGGTATGTTATGATTGAGCATGTTAATATAGTGAGGGTGGGTTGATGGTATGTTATGATTGAGCATGTTAATATAGTGAGGGTGGGGTGTTGGTATGGTGTGATTGAGCATGTTAATATAGTGAGGGTGGGGTGTTGGTATGGTGTGATTGAGCATGTTAATATAGTGAGGGTGGGGTGATGGTATGGTGTGATTGAGCATGTTAATATAGTGAGGGTGGGGTGATGGTATGTTGTGATTGAGCATGTTAATATAGTGAGGGTGGGATGATGGTATGTTGTGAATGAGCATGTTAATATAGTGAGGGTGGGGTGATGGTATGTTGTGATTGAGCATGTTAATATATTGAGGTGGGGTGTTGGTATATTGTGATTGAGCATGTTAATATATTGAGGTGGGGTGTTGGTATGGTGTGATTGAGCATGTTAATATAGTGATGGTGGGGTGTTGGTATGTTATGATTGAGCATGTTAATATAGTGAGGGTGGGGTGATGGTATGTTATGATTGAGCATGTTAATATAGTGAGGGTGGGGTGTTGATATGGTGTGATTGAGCACATTAATATAGTGAGGGTGGGGTATTGGTATGTTGTGATTGAGCATGTTAATATAGTGAGGGTGGGGTTATGGTATGTTGTGATTGAGCGTGTTAATATATTGAGGTGGGGTGTTGGTATTGTGTTATTGAGCATGTTAATATAGTGACGGTGGGGTGTTGGTATGTTATGATTGAGCATGTTAATATAGTGAGGGTGGGGTGATGGTATGTTATGATTGAGCATGTTAATATAGTGAGGGTGGGGTGATGGTATGTTATGATTGAGCATGTTAATTTAGTTAGGGTGGGGTGTTGATATGGTGTTATTGAGCATGTTAATATAGTGAGGGTGGGGTATTGGTATTTTGTGATTGAGCATGTTAATATAGTGAGGGTGGGGTGTTGGTATGGTGTGATTGAGCATGTTAATATAGTGAGGGTGGGGTGATGGTATGTTGTGATTGAGCATGTTAATATAGTGAGGGTGGGGTGATGGTATGTTGTGATTGAGCATGTTAATATAGTGAGGGTGGGGTGTTGGTATGTTATGATTGAGCATGTTAATATAGTGAGGGTGGGGTGATGGTATGTTGTGATTGAGCATGTTAGTATAGTGAGGGTGGGGTGTTGGTATGGTGTGATTGAGCATGTTAATATAGTGAGGGTGGGGTGATTGTATGGTGTGATTGAGCATGTTAATATAGTGAGGGTGGGGTATTGGTATGTTATGATTGAGCATGTTAATATAGTGAGGGTGGGGTGATGGTATGTTATGATTGAGCATGTTAATATAGTGAGGGTGGGGTGATGGTATGTTATGATTGAGCATGTTAATATAGTGAGGGTGGGGTATTGGTATGTTGTGATTGAGCATGTTAATATAGTGAGGGTGGGGTGTTGGTATGGTATGATTGAGCATGTTAATATAGTGAGGGTGGGGTGATGGTATGTTGTGATTGAGCATGTTAATATAGTGAGGGTGGGGTGATGGTATGTTGTGATTGAGCATGTTAATATAGTGAGGGTGGGGTGTTGGTATGTTATGATTGAGCATGTTAATATAGTGAGGGTGGGGTGATGGTATGTTATGATTGAGCATGTTAATATAGTGAGGGTGGGGTGTTGGTATGGTGTGATTGAGCATGTTAATATAGTGAGGGTGGGGTGATGGTATGGTGTGATTGAGCATGTTAATATAGTGAAGGTGGGGTGTTGGTATGTTATGATTGAGCATGTTAATATAGTGAGGGTGGGGTGATGGTATGTTATGATTGAGCATGTTAATATAGTGAGGGTGGGGTGTTGGTATGGTGTGATTGAGCATGTTAATATAGTGAGGGTGGGGTGATGGTATGGTGTGATTGAGCATGTTAATATAGTGAGGGTGGGGTGATGGTATGTTGTGATTGAGCATGTTAATATAGTGAGGGTGGGGTGATGGTATGTTGTGAATGAGCATGTTAATATAGTGAGGGTGGGGTGATGGTATGTTATGATTGGGCATGTTAATATAGTAAGGGTGGGGTGATGGTATGTTGTGATTGAGCATGTTAATATAGTGAGGGTGGGGTGATGGTATGTTGTGATTGAGCATGTTAATATAGTGAGGGTGGGGTGATCGTTTGTTGTGATTGAGTGTCAGAGTGTTGGTGAATAGGGACAGGACATAGAGAGGACAAGGGACAGAATAGAGTCAAGAACGACAGAGATAACGATAGACAGGACATAGGTAAAGGTACAGAGATGTCATAAGACAGGACATCTACAGGACGGTATAGAGATTAGAGACAGGACATCGGTGGGGACACAGAGATGTCATAGACATCTTCTTCCTTACTTTTTAGTTTATTAGATGCAATATGCACCTGTGATTCAACTTCTAGTTCTTTCATCTTCAGTTGTACCTCAACCTCCAGTTTTTTACTATTAGCTTTTATTTCTAATTGCTTTTCTTTCAACTTGGTTTCTTCAGATCTGTGTGTTAATTCTAACTCTTTGAGTTTGGTAGCTTCAGCTAATTCTCGTTCTTTGAGTTTGGTAGCTTCAGCTAATTCTACCTGTTTATTTTTGGCCTCAATTTCAGCTAATTCTTTCTTATGTAAGCGTTCTTGTGCTCTTTCTTCTCTTTCTGCAGCAGCTTTTCTATCCCTTTCCTCTCTTTCTACGGCAGCAATTCTATCCGTATATTCCTTATATTCATTCTTTGCCCATTGTTCTAATTTGTCCCCAGTTTAAACTAAATCTTTCCCTGCCTCAATGCACTCTTTTAAAGTTGACATTATTCTAGGTTATAGTTTACAATTTCAATGTATAATAATGAGACAATGTACAAAATACAATGGCAATAATTTTAGATGTTAATGTACAACAATTATATTAAAAAATAGAGTGCTGCTTTAATCAGCAATATCGAAAAAGTGGGTACTTATCTGGACTTGGTACACTTGTGTTTTCCCAGTGCCACTCGTAGATGACTTTATGCTCGAGTTCGTCGCACTGTCTGGGTAGTTGATATATAATTTACATTACACCCGTAATTCTGTTGTTTAGAGAAGCAACAATTATTATCACACACAAATTTTGTCTGTCAAGTCAAAAATTTCAGAGGAAAGATATAATGCATTATATATATATTTGTGAGTTTTGTCGGTCGTCTGTCTTCTGTCATAATGTCGTGTTTTGTCATGTATTGTAGTCTTTAACAGCAGCGGAACATCAGCTGAAACGTTACCATGCAAATATTATACATTGCATTTAATTTATCTTCTGTAAATATTCTGTAAATACCTCTGCCAGCATTCGATTTACTCTCTCTCATCTAGTTTATCATAGGCTGTTTATCATAGACATTCTTACATTCATTCAAGCTGTGAGTTAAATCAATCATAGATTGAACACTTCTGACACCAATAATTCGTTACCTGTCAACATCTCACACGCACACAGGTATTCATAATCCTTCATACGCGCTTAAGAAGACATCAGTCGTGCGTATGGCATAAACTGTTTATTAAGGAAAACCTGAATGTCATCACAATGTGCACACAAGGCGGTGAAAACATTATATACACAAATGCCGCCTTACAAACACTTATAGCACTCAGCCAATTATACAAGCCCGACACTCAATTACTCGCTATCTTCAACTAGCACTCTCGCAAAAGCTATACACTCGCTCCTGAAATACAAACGTCCTTCCTCTAAACTGTCTGAGTCCTGTCTGACGTTTTCAAACTGGTCGGTTCGTCTCGTGGTACTGGACCCCGTGTCTTTCGTGAACACCCGGGGCTGTCTCAACAGTCACGCAGTGCTGTAGTCCGCCCGTGTTGTGTTGGGTCGCTCGGTGTAATTCCGTTTGGTCAGTTCAGGACAGCGTCCCGTGAACTTATGTCCCCTCATATTACCAGGTCTTGTCCTGTCGGTGTCCTGTCTATGACATCTCTGTGTCCCTACCGATGTCCTGTCTCTAATCTCTCTACCGTCCTGTAGATTTCCTGTCTTATGACATCTCTGTGCCCTTACGTATGTCCTGTCTATCGTTATCTCTGTCGTCCTTGACTCTATTCTGTCCCTTGTCCTCTCTATGTCCTGTCCCTATTCCCCAACATTCTGACATTGAGCATGTTAATAAAGTGAGGGTGGGGTGATGGTATGTTGTGACTGAGCAGGTTAATATAGTAAGGGTGGGGTGTTGGTATGTTGTGATTGAATATGTTAATATAGTGAGGGTGGGGTGATGGTATGTTGTGATTGAGCATGTTACTATAGTGAGGGTGGGGTGATGGTATGTTGCGATTGAACTGTGTGGGTGTGGTAGACTAGGGTGGTGGGTTGTGAATGTTGTATATGTCTAATAATGTTGGGACAATATGATAGTGGGACATAATGTTAGAGAATACGGCAAACGTCCGCTTGGAGTGAGTAATAGACATTCAGATAGACAGATAAGCAGACAGAAGGCTTGGCAGAGAATTAGAAAGACAGGTATCAAGACAGGCAGACATACAGAGAGCCAACAGCAGACAGATTTAGACAGACATACATAAAGACAGACAGGCTGTTAGGCAGGCAGACAAACAGGCCCCCAGATAAAATTAGACAGACATGTAGCAAGACTGGCGGACAAACAAACAGGCAGACAGACAGAGAGACAGACGGAAAGGCAGACATATGATCAGACAGAAAGTTAGACAGACAGGTAGCCATACAGTCCGACGTACAGAGACGCAGGCAGGCAGAGTTAGACAGACAGACAGACAGACAGACAGACAGACATACAGACAGATTTGACTTGATTTGATGTGATTTAACTTTATTTTAAATGGGTAACAAATGTAGCACGCAAGCCCGTCTTACATTCGGCCCTTCCAATCACTCATCTTTTATTCATTAGTAGTGCATAATACACAGGAAAAAAAAAATTGTCAAATGAATATTTTAAACATAAACAATGCATATTACCATGTTATGAGACAGATCCCCGACCCCCTCTCCCACACACACATCCAACCACCAACCCCCAGGCACAACATACATTGCCCCACCCACCCACCCATGCCCACGTACACATTCCCCACCCACACACACATCCTCACACACATACATCCCCACCCACACACACATCCCCACACCACACACACCGACTCACCCACACATCCTCCACCCCACATCTCCCCATCAACACAACATCTCCCCACCCACACACACATACCCGCACACACACATTCCCCCCACACACACATCCCCACCCAGCCACCATCCCCACACATCTCGCCGTCAACCAACACATCCCCATCCACCCTTAAAAATCACCAACACACACACACGCCCACAACCCACACATACATCCCCCACCCACTCACCTCAACCTCCCCCCCCACTCACACCCTCACTCATACCCCAACCCATATACACACCCATCCCCCGACCCACACACACATACCCCACAACCGTACATACACTCCCACACACCCACACTCACATATCTACAACCCACACACGCATCCCCCACTCACCCATCCACACACCCATCCACCTACCAACACCCACACACCCCCACCAACACCCACACACACCACCCACAATCATATCCCCCACCACCCACACATCGCCCTCCGACAGACAGACAGACAGACAGACAGACAGACAGACAGATGTTAACACCGTTTTGCAACGCATTGGAAACTAACCAATGAATCAATTTCTGTCCTGTCTATGACTCTGTATGGCTGATTGACTGTTTATTCTTTAATTCTCAAATCTCTAATCCTCCTATGTCTCTCTTTGTCTAAGTGTTTGTCTGCCTTCCTGTTTCTGTCTAGTTCATCATCATCTATCTCTGTGTCTGCCACTCTCTATCTCCTCCTCATTTTCTCTGTATATCCAAGACTGATCTCATCTCATCATGTTCCTCTTGTACCTTATGGTGTCGAGGTGAAATATAAACAACGGAAGAGTACCCGCTTATGGGCTTCATGTATTGATACTACCCATGGACTCTGTTATTCCCTCCGTCCGTCGTTTGCGTGGTCGGCCTCTTCCTCTGCTTCCCTCTGGTCTGTACCCATTTGGGTCAGTCCGTTTACACTTCTTAATATTTTTCTACGAGCAGTAAATCCATGACTACCCTCTATAGATCTCTGTTTCTCTCTCTCTCTCTCTCTCTCTCTCTCTCTCTCTCTCTCTCTCTCTCTCTCTCTCTCTCTCTCTCTCTCAGCCTGTCTGCCTATCTCTGTCTAACTCTGTATCTCTTTTTGTCTCATTCTCTCTCTCTCTCTCTCTCTCTCTCTCTCTCTCTCTCTCTCTCTCTCTCTCTCTCTCTCTCTCTCTCTCTCTCTCAGCCTGTCTGCCTATCTCTGTCTAACTCTGTATCTCTTTTTGTCTCATTCTCTCTCTCTCTCTCTCTCTCTCTCTCTCTCTCTCTCTCTCTCTCTCTCTCTCTCTCCTCTGACAATACATACATACCCTAACACCCACTCATCCCGTCATTTACAAAACCATTAACTGTCCTGACGTCACACCGACAGGCCGGAGATGGCACCAGATGACGTTTCCTCTTTAAGAGCCCTTCCAATGGGTCAATACCCGGCAGCAAATGTCACCAGCCGGCTCAAGCACGCGCGTGTCCGCTGACCCTCTCATTTGTGCTCATAATTTCTTGTGCTGTTTGCTTTCTTCCTTTCTGTCTGTCTATCTGTCTGTTTAATGCCAATCTCCCTGTGTCTGTATCGCTGTCTGTTTCTCTGTCTGTCTGTTTATGTGTCTCTTTGTCTGCCGGTCAGTCTGCCTTATTCTTTAGGATATATTATATTCCTAATACCACTTTCCCTCTCTTAGATAATCTCCAATCCCATCTTCACTCTCCCATAGAATCCCCAGTCTATGCCTCTCTCTCCAGTAGAATCACCAATCCCGTCCTCTCTCTCAAGTAGAATCCCAAAATCCCGTCCTCCCTCTCCAATAGAATCCCAAAATCCCGTCCTCCCTCTCCAATAGAATCCCAAAATCCCGTCCTCCCTCTAAAATAGAATCCCAAAATCCCGTCCTCCCTCTACAATAGAATCCCAAATCCCGTCCTCCCTCTCCAATAGAATCCCCAAATCCCGCCCTCTCTCTCAAATAGAATCCCCAAATCCCGTCCTCCCTCTCCAATAGAATCCCCAAATCCCGTCCTCCCTGTCCAACAGAATCCCCAAATCCCGCCCTCCCTGTCCAATATAATAACCAAATCCCGTCCTCCCTCTATAATAGAATCCCCAAATCCCATCATCCCTCTCCAATAGAATCCCCAAATCCCGCCCTTCCTCTTCAATAGAATCCCAAAATCCCTCCTTCCTCTCCAATAGAATCCCCAAATCCCATCCTCCCTCTCCAATAGAATCCCCAAATCCCGTCCTCCCTCTCCAATAGAATCCCAAATCCCGTCCTCCCTCTCCAATAGAATCCCCAAATCCCGTCCTTCCTCTCCAATAGAATCACCAAATGCCGTCCTCCCTCTCCAATAGAATCCCCAAATCCCATCCTTCCTCTCCAATAGAATCCCCAGTCTATGCCTCTCTCTCCAGTTGAATCACAATTCCCGTCCTCCCTCTCCAATAGAATCCCCAAATCCTGTCCTCCCTCTCCAATAGAATCCCCAAATCCTGTCCTCCCTTTCCAATAGAATCCCCAAATCCCGTCCTCCCTCTCCAATAGAATCCCCAAACCCCGTCCTCCCTCTCCAATAGAATCCCCAAATCCCGTCCTACCTCTCCAACAGAATCCCCAAATCCCGTCCGCCCTGTCCAATAGAATAACCAAATCCCGTCCTCCCTCTACAATAGAATCCCCAAATCCCGCCATCCCTCTCCAATAGAATCCCTAAATCCCGTCCTTCCTCTCCAATAGAATCCCCAAATCCCTCCTTCCTCTCCAATAGAATGCCCAAATCCCATCCTCCCTCTCCAATAGAATCCCCAAATCCCGTCCTCCCTCTCCAATAGAATCCCCAAATCCTGTCCTCCCTCTCCAATAGAATCCCCAAATCCTGTCCTCCCTCTCCAATAGAATCCCCAAATCCCGTCCTCCCTCTCCAATAGAATCCCCAAATCTCGTCCTCCCTCTCCAATAGAATGCCCAAATCCCGTCCTCCCTCTTCAATAGAATCCCCAAATCCCATCCTTCCTCTCCAATAGAATCCCCAGTCTATGCCTCTCTCTCCAGTAGAATCACCAATACCGTCCTCCCTCTCAAACAGAATCCCCAAATCCCGTCCTCCCTCTCCAATAGAATCCCCTAATCCCATCCTTCCTCTCCAATAGAATCCCAAAATCCCGTCCTCCCTCTCCAATAGAATCCCCAAATTCCGTCATCCCTCTCCAATAGAATCCCAAAATCCCGTCCTCCCTCTCCAATAGAATCCCCTAATCCCGTCCTCCCTCTTTAATAGAATCCCCAAATCCCGTCCTCCCTCTCCAATAGAATCCCCAAATCCCGTCCTCCTTCTCCAATAGAATCCCCAAATCCCGTCCTCCCTCTCCAATAGAATCCCCAAATCCCATCCTCCCTCTTCAATAGAATCCCCAAATCCCATCCTCCCTCTCCAATACAATCCCCAAATCCCATCCTCCCTCTCCAATAGAATCCCCAAATCCCGTCCTCCCTCTCCAATAGAATCCCCAAATCCCGTCCTCCCTCTTCAATAGAATCCCCAAATCCCGTCCTCCCTCTCCAATAGAATCCCCAAATCCCGTCCTCCCTCTTAATAGAATCTCCAAATCCCATCCTCCCTCTCCAATACAATCCCCAAATCCCGTCCTTCCTCTCCAATAGAATCCCAAAATCCCGCGCTCCCTCTCCAATAGAATCTTCAATCCCGTCCTCACTCTTCCATAGAATTTCCAATCTCCGCCTCCTACTCCAATAAAATCTCAAATCCCCGCCTCCTTCTCCAGTAGAAGCCTGAATTCCGTCCTCCCTCTCGAATAGAATTCCGAATCCACCCCTCCCCGCTCCAAAAAAAAATAATTCCCTAATCCCGTCCTCCCTCTCCAATAGAATATTCAATCCCGTCCCCCATCTCCAATAAAATCTCAAATCTTCGCATCCTTCTCTAAACAAATTCCCAATCCTCGCCACCATATAAAATAGAATCCCAAAATTCAAAACCCACACATCCTTCTCCCATATAATCCGCAACCCCCACTTCCTTCTCCCACAGAATCCCCAATTCCCACGCCCTTTTCCAACAGAATCCCCAATCCACACTTCCTTCTCCCACATAATTCCCCAATTCCTTCTCCCACAGAATTCCCCAATTCCCAATTCCTTCTCCCACAGAATCCCTAATCCCCACTTCCTTCTCCCACAGAATCCCCAATCCCCACTTCCTTCTCCCACAGAATCCCCAATCCCCACTTCCTTCTCCCATATAATCCTCAACCCCCACTTCCTTCTCCCACAGAATCCCCAATCCACATTTCCTTCTCCCATATAATCCCCAACCCATACTTCCTTCTCCCACAGAATCCCCAATCCCCACTTCCTTCTCCCACAGAATCCCCAATATCTATTTCCATCTCCCATATAATCCCCCTACCCCACTTCCTTCTCCCACACAATCTCCAATCCCCACACCCTTCTCCCACTGAATCACCAATTCCCACTTCCTTCTCCCACAGAATCCCGAATCCCCACTTCCTTCTCCCTTATGATCCTCAACCCCCACTTCCTTCTCCCACAGAATCCCCAATCCGCACTTCCTTCTCCCATATAATCCCCAACCTCTACTTCTTTCTCCCACAGAATCCACAATTCCCACGCCTTTCTCCAAGAGAATCCCCAATCCCCATTTCTTTCTCCCATAGAATCCCCAATCCTAACTTCCATCTCTCATATAATCACCAATCCCCACTTCCTTCTCCCACAGAATCCTCAATCCCCACTTCCTTCTCACACAGAATCCCCAATCTCTACTTCCTTCTCCCACAGAATCTCCAGTCCCCACATCCTTCTCCCACAGAATCCCCATTTCCCACGGCCTTCTGCAACAGAATCCCCCATCCCCACGTCCTTCTCACACAGAATCCCCAATCCCAACTTCATTCTCCCAAAGAATCCCCAATCCCCCACCTCCTTCTCCCACAGAGAGAAGAAGGGCAGAATGTCAGACGGGCCTACGTGCCCAATTCTTAACCATTGGGAAAATAAAGATTTACTTACTTACAGAATCCCCACCTCCTTCTCCCACATAATCCCCAAACCGGTTATCATCTGGTGTCCCGGGCTATCAGAAAGTCATCAGTTAGTAGCTAGCTTTAGGTCTGTGTTGGATGTGGCCAATCAAAACGTCGATCGTCACTGTCCCACGTGATGCAAGATGTCTGCGACTCGGGCGGGAGCAGGGTGAATTAGAGTAAACACG
>OY992883.1:10060397-10062897 GCA_963921405.1 Cepaea hortensis | reverse complement strand
GCTGACCTGAGTGAGTGCACGGCCATGTTGTTTTGTGTCGTCATTATCATTGCTGTTGTTGTCATTGTTAAACATTCTAAGGAAGACAGCGGCTTTGTGGGTAGCGGGTAGTGCGCACGTGCATTTTCATAGCTCCATACCGACATACCGAATCAAAGGCGAGCTGTTTGTAAGCGCGGGAGTTTTTGCGTTGGTTTCTAGGGTATGAAGCGTCGGCCGTTCAGAAAGCAATTTCAAACTACTGGGCTAAATTTGAATAGTACATCATAAACAGTTAATTAATGCTGGGGTTTACTGCGATTTCTGGTAAAGGATACACATAACTGTGTTTTTTTTGTTTTCCTATAAGGAAGACATACGCAGATGGTGAGTGGGAAGAGATAACGTATTCTAGGATACGGTATACAGAGATGAGGGGTGCAGTTTCCTTCTTCTGCATCTTTCTTCGCAGTTAACTTCCACCAAATTCTAAAAATTATCATGTCTGTAGTGAGACCTCGTGTGACAAGCTAGGAAGAACTAGGAAGCAACAGAGATATAGTTCCAGAGACGACTGTTGCCTACACCTTGGACTGCCACAGTAACTAACAACGATTACCTGGGTGAGGTCACTGAAAGTCGACAATTATATACAATTGTAAGAAAGAGACAAGTATCCTTCTTTGGTCATGTTATGAGAAGAGAGACATTAGAAAATATCGTGACAACTGGAAAGATCAGTGTGAGAAGGGCCAGAAGCAGACCGAGAGAAATGATGGTGGATTTGTCTGAAACAGTGGCATAGAGGGATATCATCAAGAGAGTTGATCCAAAGCGTCAATGATAGAGATTTGTGGAAAGACATGAGCGCCTACGCCAACCGCCAAGGCACGTGATGATGATAATGATAACCCCTTTATGTGGCTAGGTAGACCTCATATAGATACTGGTAGGGTACAAGAATCCTGCCACGGCTGAGGATTGAACCCAGACCATGTTATCGAGGGGCAAGTACTAGCCACCATGCCAACGCTACACCTTTCTGTCTTTGTTGTCCAAGCCGCCATCATGTCGTGTCTTCGTACATGTCTCTACAGTACTTCTTCCATCTTTCTATGCTAACCTTTTAAACTGTTAATATTCCTCTCATCTATTACATGTAATGATAGCCTAAGTGTTAATACCAGAATATGAAGATAGCCTTCAGAACCATCCAGTCAATTTCAAGTGTGGGAAATATAACAGGAAAAGAAGCATTGACAAGACAGTGACAATGGTGATAGACAGACAGTCAGAAACCCCGTCAATACAAATAAAGAACTCGGAAATAAAACAAACCAGCGAATTTAAATATCTATGGTCAATTTTCACTTCAGACTGATGGATAGAAAAATCAACACAAGTTGTACAAAGACAAATCAGGTACTGTGACATAGGTACAAAGACAAATCAGGTACTGTGACAACTAGCGAGACTTCTGTCGCATAGACAGATACTTATAAGTACTAAGGCACATCTCATAAGAACTATTTTTTGGCCGACATTATGTTACCATTGTCAAACACGAACGCTCAATGCAACTAATTAGCTCAGAACCATAACTACAAAGAAGTGTTGTCTTTACAGGGCTGCGGGAGTAACCATCAGAGATAGACCTGGAATGTGAACATTAGAGGAAGACGAGATCTGAAACCATTCATGAACTATATTAATGAACGACAGGCTAAATTGTTTGGTCACCTCACAAGAATGCTCTGGTACCATCTACCACAAACAGCCACATTGACGAAATATAGGGATACAGGGCAAAAGGAAGACCACCAGATGGAGTGATGCTAACAAGAACAACCTTAGAGAAATGAATACCAACTTACAAAAAGGATTAGAAAGAGTTCATACAAGATCTTTAAACCCACTCCCCCCACCCCGACCCTTTCCGCCTACCCAAAACTTAAATAAAGGGAGAGAAGATGACCGTATGACTGTATGTACTGAATGACTGTATGACCGTATGACTGTATGACTATATGACTGTATGACTGTATGACTGAATGACTGAATGACTGTATGACTGTATGACTGTATGACCGTATGACTGTATGACCGTATGACTGTATGACCGTATGACTGTATGTACTGTATGACTGTATGACTGTCTGTACTGTATGACTGTATGACTGTATGTACTGTATGACTGTATGACCGTATGACTGAATGACTGTATGACTGAATGACTGTATGACTGTATGACCGTATGACCGTATGACTGTATGACCGTATGACTGTATGACCGTATGACTGTATGACTGAATGACTGTATGACTGAATGACTGTATGACTGAATGACTGTATGAATGTATGACTGAATGACTGTATGACTGTATGACTGAATGACTGTATGACTGTATGACTGAATGACTGTATGACTGTATATACTGAATGACTGTATGACTGAATGACTGTATGACTGTATGACTGTATGACTGTACGACTGAATGACTGTATGACTGTATGACTGAAT
>OY992883.1:10052897-10055397 GCA_963921405.1 Cepaea hortensis | reverse complement strand
GTGTGCTCTGGTATTCTAAAATGTACGTTAGTGTGATTTAGAGTCACCGACAATTCGCGCAAATGTAATGTGATATCACCAACAATGCGAACCCGTATGATTTGCTGTCAGTGAATATTTGTGTCATTTGAACCTAGTTTCACAAACGTTATTGTTATTGATTTCACGTAAAAATAAGTTCAATTACAAGCGGGGAGTCGCGTTCTGTGGTACTAATAATACTGCTACGAATACAGCACCACCACCGCCAACATCATCATCATCATCAACAACAACAACCATCACCACCACAAGAACAAGAATACGAACACCAACAACAACAACAACAACAACAGCAACAACAACAACAACAACAACAACAACAACTACTACTACTACTACTACTACTACTACTACTACTACTACTACTACTACTACTACTACTACTACTACTACTACTACTACTACTACTAACACGGCTACTACTACTACTACTACTACTACTACTACTACTACTACTACTACTACTACTACTACTACTACTACTACTACTACTACTACTATTGCTACTACTACTACTGCTACAGCCCGAGAGAATCCTAGAGCATGTCAAAGAAAATTCAAGTGAATGACTCAGAGAATTCTAGAAAATGCCCTAGTGAATTCCAGAGAATGTCCCCTCCTGAGATAAACCCGATCTGAATAATTCCATGTGCACCAACTGGAAATCCCCACACAATATTAGAATTGCAATCTCCAGCAATCACCAAATCGATGCAGTGCAATTTCAAAGTGGTATATTTCAATTTTTTGTGGGCAAATACTATCAATGTTTTTATTCCTTCATTCATTGGGTCCGTCAGTTCAAATTAGTGTTGAGCTCATCTGACCATACTCCTCTACGATCTCCTGTCTCAACAAATGTCTTCAGCTTCAGCAAAAGTCGGTGCCCGAACATCCTTGAAGGCTTCTGTGATGTAGTTTTTCCTGGGACGTCCTGTTTCCCCTGCCTTGGATTTCGATCTCCTTTATGTCCAGTAAAGGACCTCCATGTCTCATGTTGTGACCAGACCGAGACTTTATTCAACAATGTTGACTTTAGGACTTCTTCTTTGGTTTTGTCATCCTCCCTTTCGTTTAGCATAATAAGTACAGCCCAAGGCGGTAGCGAATGTGACTGATCAGACCAGTTCAGGGAAAATGTTTGTCCAGAAGGGATGCATATTAACACATGGTCATTTCCATCATCACGCACCATCTTACGCTCGGTATGTGACCTATCTGCAATAAATTCACACTTTGTCTTTATTGCCTTCTAGGAATACGATCTGCATCGACTTGCTCCCATGGCCCAATATCAATGCCTGTATCAATCATGTCCCGCTTACACACATCGTAGGCCTAGGGATAATAATTATTATTATTTTGTAGTGAAACTAAGAAAAGAGGTTTGACATCTGACTGTTGATGGAGATATTTAACAAAAACTAATATGCGGATATAGTTCTGCAACGGGCAAGCCACTAGATGATGGTAGTGGCTCTGCGGGAGTAACCATAGGATCTGGCCGAAGCTCCGGACTCCGAGGAAAGGGCAGACGGACACATCATCAGACTGCTACTGGCACCATTAGTATTGGGACTCTTCGCTGGCTGTTGAAGGTGAAGACTAAGCACGTATAGGAATGTTTCGAGTGCTGTGATGTCGATTCTGGACTCAGCCCAACAACAGATGATAATGAGCAAGTTCAACAGATGATCATGAGCAAGCCCAACAGACGATCATGAGCAAGTCCAACAGATGATAATGATCAAGTCCAACTGATGATAATGAGCAGGCCCAACAGATGATAATGATCAAGTCCAACAGATGATAATGATCAAGTCCAACAGATGATAATGAGCAAGTCCAACAGATGATAATGAGCAAGCCCAACAGATGATAATGAGCAAGTCCCACAGACGAAGATAACACAGAGCCAGGTCGGCCATGGGGGTGGGTTCAACAATCGACCGTTGTACACATTGAGCCACTGCAACGTGCATTGAATTGACATTCTCCATTCCTAAATGTCCATTCCTTCCGAGAGAAATACATGGTGTCTGTTTTACGAGGTTGGTCAATACTAGATATAGATGCTTTTGATCCTTTAAGCTTCAGGGGTCCAGATTTAGGGTCAAGATTAAGGGGCAAGATTTAGGACTGTTTCTTTGAAGCTTTTATGGGTCCTTTATTTGGGGTGCTTACATGAGTTTTGTTGAAGCAGAAGAGAAGAGAAGGGGGACACGATAAAAGAAGAAGAAGAAAGTGGTCATTGTTGGCGAATGGATAAGAGCGCGCAAACGTAAGCATCCGGTGTGCTGATGCCGAGGTAGCGGGTTCAATCCCGACACCGGACAGTTGCACTAAAATGTGGAATTCTCACCCTTGACTTTGCGATGTAAATTACAAGTACCTCTGAAGTCGGAGTGGGTTTGCCTGATGTCGACGGACACTGGTATTCGGGAAAGCTAGCCCACAC
>OY992883.1:10017897-10050397 GCA_963921405.1 Cepaea hortensis | reverse complement strand
ACTGTAACATGAGTACAAGGAAATGTCTTGGGAAATAAAGGCACATGCGAGATATTGCTTACATGGAACACGAGTGGCCACTGGTCTATAGAAATATGTCTCAAGGCTTTAAGGCCTTCACTTTGCTTGTTGCACCATATACGAATTGAGGCAATGGTGTGAAAGAGGTCTTTACTTTACTTATATTTTACTTTTCTATTTTATTTTTCTTATATATTTACTCTATGTGAAGTAGTCAGTCTCCGTAGTCATGTGGTTACGCTGCTTACCTCATGCTCCAAAGATTGTGTGTTGGATACCTGCCTACGTCGTACGGGTCACGATTTTCTCAGAGGCTCCTGGGAGTCGTCGTTGGAGCCAAGGAGTTCGTGATTTGTCCGACGGTTTCAGCAGGCAGCCCTGCGAAAAGAGACCGAGCCATATGGGAGCAAACTCAGTGCAATGAAGTCGATCTTGTTGCCGTTGAAACCGTTTTACACCTCTATGTGAAGTTTGGTCAGACTGATGCTGTCATGGATTGACGCCAAGGGACACGCTGAATAGAAGGGTTTAAGATTCGTCGTGTAGCGGGTGTGTACATGCCATGGAGGTGTTGAGTTGTGGTGTGTAGCGGATGTGTACAAGCCATGTCTGCGAGATATCGATGAGTCACGTGAAGGCCACTTTGAGATATTGATTGAAATAAGGGGACCTGTAAAGTCACCAACAATAATGTAGTTGTGGGTTTGGGGTTGTGTTTAAGGTCGGTGTCTGTGTAACGATTGGTTGCGTAAGTGCTTGGGGTCGTTTTATTGACCCTTTTTGGGGCTGTGTTAGGGTTCGTGTTAGTGGTCGTGTTAGGGGTCGAGTTAGGGGTCATGTTAGGATCGAGTTAGGGGTCATGTTAGGGTCGAGTTAGGGGTCATGTTAGGGGCCGTGTTAAGGTTTTGCTTGATTTATAAACTTAACGAGAAGACTGTGGGTCGATGTGTTGTTTGTGAGAAGAATGTTGAGGATAAGTGGGCCGATGTGTGACTTTTGAGAAGATTGTTGGGAATAAGTTGTCCGTGAAGAAAACACATGTCCAGGTGTTCAAAGCTACAGCTGTTAAAGGACGATAACTCACCGGAAGCTTATGGAAACAACAATGAAATCTATGCGGTATATCAACATAGATATTTTGAACTAACCCTGTTGTATGCAAGTAAATCATGGACAATTACCAGACAAGTGAGGGTTCATGTGGAAGCTGTGGAGATGTGGTGTTGTAGAAGAATGATGAGAACGAAGTGCATGGATAGAAAAGGCAATGAAAATATATAGAAAGGAGTGAACTCACATAGAGAACTGATTACCCGCATCAGAAGAGGACAGTCCACTTTCTTTGGGCATGTCATGAGAAGGCGAAAGTACTGACAAATACGAATTCCGAACCACTGTTCACTAACACTGACGGTCAGGCCTAGGTGGACTTCAAGTGGGTCGAAAGGCACACGGAGGGACTAAGACCCCCCCCCCCCTCCCTCCCTCCCCCCGACCCCAAAAGAAGTAAATAAAAAATATCCGGACAATTAAATTTAGTTTCCATTCCATTATATCAGTACCCTTATATCGTTTAACCTCAAAAGAGAAGTTATATTAGGGTCCAACCCTGGCTCAGATTAATAACCCTGTGACCGAGTCAGTTACAAATAGGATATTAATTTGAAGGTGATATTTTGCTTTAATTCGCCAGTTAGTCCCAATATGTACCTTTCGGCCCATGGTGGTCTGCCAATGTTATTGGACAGTGACTTGATGATTGGAGTGTGCAGTTTAGTTGATCGTCTCTGCACCCCGGCCTGATCAATGCATAAAAACCCACACTTTGATATTAGCCAAAAGGCCGAAAGTCTATCATACTAATAATAAAACATTGCAAGCTATTGTTTTTTGTTTTTTAAAGTTGCATTTCCCTAACATGACGTTGCAGTCAACACCAGCATTTTTCAGCTGCTGTTGATATTCTTGACAAGATTATGCTCAGTAGTTTGCCATTGCTTTCTGAGCGACCGGCTAACATACCCCATAAGTAACCAACGTGACGCGATCAGCTGCCGAACTCGCGCAGCTGTGGTCCTCACGTGGATATACGGGATTACGGAGAAAGTTATTAACCCTTCGCCAGGGAGTGGGTATTATATATGATCCCACAGAAGTCATGTTTTATGTGTGCTTTTCTGTGCTGTGTCTGGAGTCAGTGTCATATTTTTGATGTGTGCTTTTCTGTGCTGTGTCTGGAGTCAGTGTCATATTTTTGATGTGTGATTTTCTGTGCTGTGTCTGGAGTCTGTGTCATATTTTTGATGTGTGGTTTTCTGTGCTGTGTCTGGAGTCAGTGTCATAATTTGATGTGTGGATTTCTGTGCTGTGTCTGGAGTCAGTGTCATAATTTGATGTGTGGATTTCTGTGCTGTGTCTGGAGTCAGTGTCATAATTTGATGTGTGGATTTCTGTGCTGTGTCTGGAGTCAGTGTCATAATTTGATGTGTGGATTTCTGTGCTGTGTCTGGGGTCAGTGTCATATTTTTAAAGCATTAATTACATATGGTGTACGAATATTCGCAAGAGATGTGGACTATCTCTCTTGGCTAGCATTTACTGATCTTTCATGACAATTGTTTCATAACACGTGAGAACCACTGTAACTGCATCACTATTTTTTTCAAACTTTTATTTCATACAAAACAGTGTGTATTTACAGGGTGTGTTGTGTGTGTTTCTTACATTTGTAAATACACCATAAACATTGGTATACACGTGATAATACTACATTAATGGCATGGTGTAATTACCTACATATTACTTTACGATAATGGTGGAGTAATAATTTGCTCTCATGCATGCTAAAATCTTTCAGTAGGAATTATGTCTTACTCCATGCATTCTCACTCACACTTAGTCCTATTTAAACAAGTTTGACTATATCACTGAATCTTTCATACTCCAAATATTCTCATTCACTTTTGCTGTCTGAAAATGGTACATCTTGTTACATTAAACACCGGAACAAGCATCCCAGTTTACAAAATAAATTGCAAAACAGGCGTTTGCTTGAGTGCGCACGCTGGAAGAGAGAGAGAGAGAGAGAGAGAGAGAGAGAGAGAGAGAGAGAGAGAGAGAGAGAGAGAGAGAGAGAGAGAGCATCTGGTTTTAGTTAATTTATACTGTGTTATTTCCCTTTCATAGCTATGTAATTATTTCGCTGTATTCCCTGTTGTCTATTTACATGATTTGTCTATGCCACAAAACAATTAGGAATATCTTATTCCCTCACCTTTCATACATAATATAACAACTATGTTAAAGTACACAGTTTATTGTTTTTGGTTTGGTTTGAAAGTACCTCTTTCTAATCTGTCTGACAAACTCTTATCTATATATCGTCAACTTACAAACGTTATTATTTCCCTTTTAGACTTTAAAACATTATTAACTTCCATTCAATCCTCTTGTCTTATGTATCTACATTTCATCAAAATATGTGTCTCAAATTCTTCAGTTAACATTTATGAGATGTTAATATTTAACTTTAGCTCAATGTAAAATGATGCCCGTGTATTATGATGCCGATGATTTGTTTCGTTTTCTTCCTCTCGTGTAACGTGTTCATATGTGTAATGCAATACCATTATTTTATTATCTCCTCTTTCTGGCACAATATCAGCTTGTTTTTATGCTACAACTGTAGTGGGGTTTTTGCCATGTTCATGCGATACCAGCATGTTGTTATGCTATCATTATTTTAGCATATCATTTTTCTAATTGAAACATCGTTATTCTATCAGATATATTTCAGTTCCATGCCTTCACTGACAATGTGATTCATCAATATTTTATTATTACATAAGTGGCTTTACAATGTAGGTCATGGCAGTAACAAGCGCAATAACCGGGCTGGAGACCCAGGCTTGCTTTCTTAGTGAGTTAATGCGAGTGCCCAAGAAGATGAAGATGGGCTAGACTCGAAGAGAGTTGGTGGAGTCCCTGAGGACATCAAGGCTGACAACTGTCGGCTTCATTTTGACGATAGGCTAAGCGAGTGTGAGCGGAAATGAGCAAGATGATAGGCTTGCGAGACGGCTTGCTGTGGAAATCAGATGAGTAATGGATCGGGTTCATAAAGTGAATGTTTAGTTTAGTTTAGTCGACAGATCAACATCACTGCACACGGGTGTAACCCATAAGTGCTCCGTTCTACTCCTAACTCAAGCCTAAGTCCGGAGAATCTCAGCTCAGTGCACGAACTCCGTAGCACCAGCGATTATCCTGAAATACTTTGGGTAGATTTTTAAATCGAAATTTTGCCTGTGCAGCTCCGTTAGGCGACTATTTTTCGATTTCCAACTGCCAAGGGATTTTTTAAGTGCGCAGCAATGCACACTGGCGTACGGTCTCACACCCAGAGACCAGGGGAAATTTTGTTACTAGAAGTCACGTGAAAAAATGTGAGGGCTTGAACCCGGGACCTCCAGCCATCGAGTCAGACATCATACCTCAAAGCCCCCCCCCCCCCCCCCCCACCCCGCCGAAAATTTCATACAGTGAATGCCACTAGAGAGACTGGGTGATTACATAAATCAAGTTAGTAGTTAGTCGCGGTTCCAACTTCACGGCCATTGGTCGCTCTATAATGCTCTGTTCCTGTGCCAGTAAATATCGCACAGTATGTCCCTCACTACTCCATGCAAAAAGTGGAAAGGAGTCTCGACAAACCAACAACCCGCACAGGTATACACGCATACAAACATTACCTCTACCCTGTTCAACCTCAAAAGAGAAGTTATAATTAGGGCCCATCCCAGCCTCAGATTAGTAATCTTACTACCGTTTTAGTCACATTTCGGATATTAATCTGACAGGGATTGTCGTCCACAGGGATATATTTCGTACAATAACTTGTACAGTAAATTGTGATGTGTACTCTCCCCTTTTATTAAATAAACATGCTTGTAAGCAACACATATTTTGCATGTTTCGCTTTAAAATCTCCATTATAACACTGTCATCTTCATACTTTAACTTTGAATAATTAATATTAACATTGCACTCATGTATGCACGTCTTCACATCATTACAATGTCGCATGAATATTAAGTTTCTTCCCTTTGATGCACGTCATTATATTATATTTACAAATTTACGAGTTATTCCCCTTAACCCTTAACCCAATGTTTCTGTACCAGATGTTTTATTATCTCCCGTGATTTCTTTGTCCAAATACATAACAAACGAAAATATCCCTTTTCAATGTCCTTACCACTGTAAATATGTTACTGTAATTTAGACGCCTCAAATATTGTTTAACAAAATAAGAATGAACATTTTAAAACTACGTGTTCTTAGTTTTATTCCTTTGTAACTGTTCACATAGTGGTTATAAGTGTTTATTGCGAAACGTTTATAACAACCATATCAGCATCTTTGATCAATTGGGAAACGTTGAAAATTTGCCTAGTTTGTCTATATAATGGCGCGCCAGTGTGGCATAGGGCCAGTGAACGCCATGTCATAACCCCCTACCCGGGGTGGAAATCTTTCGCAGGCGAATTGAAACAGACCGCCATTATGTTCATGTTCACAACAGTATTGGCATCGGTCGTTCATAAAACATTGACAAACAGCTCAACGTAAAATTGTCTCGGAAATTGCAAAATACCAACAAGTGCAGGGGTTGATTGCAACGTTCTGTAATGGAAATGGAACTATCTTAACCCATGTAATGCACCATATGTCCTTCATTTTAGAATATTTTTTGTTTTTATTATAATGTTATACAACGTACGGTTAAAAGCAAACGATGAAGGGGCAGACAAAAGCAATTCTTCATTGATAATGTCAGAGACTGAATAGGCTATTATGGTTATTCTAGTTTAATAGAAAAATTAAACATTGGAGTCTTTTGATGAAAATACTAGAATGGTGGCGTTGGCTTGATCACGTGGAGATAACTACACTTTGATCGTAACCAAAGGGCCAAGAAGCAGTAATCATATACTAATATTAATGTGTTTCAGCGCAGAAGAAAAAATCGACCTTCTAGGAAAAGAAATTACATGGGATAAGCATTCACGGTATTCGGACACATAAATTCTGAACTGAAGAGAGTTTCTGAGAGGAGAACACGGTGGAGACGCATGCTCACATGACTCACAGAGACGTCTGCGGACTCACTGGAGAAGAGGCGAGGACAGCAAGATGTGACATTGTATGTAGGTGTGCGTAGGTCCTGTCAAAGCGAGACACAAGACACATGTACAAGCTTGCATATGTTCATACCTTACAACGTACAGCTCAGGTCAAGAATAATAACAATAGGAGTGTGATGTCGCAGAGTTGATGAGCAGTGTACTTGCGAACAAGTCAAAACACTTGAGACAGCAATATGGTGAGAGTACATGTAATGTAGACATCTATGAAAGGACGGGGTGAGAATGTAAGTAATGTAGACAACTATGAAAGCACGGGGTGAGAATGTAAGTAATGTAGACAGCTATGAAAGCACACGGTGAGAGTGTAAATAATGTAGACAACTATGAAAGCACACGGTGAGAGTGTAAGTAATGTAGACATCTATGAAAGCACGGGGTGAGAGTGTAAGTAATGTAGACATCTATGAAAGCACACGGTGAGAGTGTAAGTAATGTAGACAACTATGAAAGCACACGGCGAGAGTGTAAGTAATGTAGACATCTATGAAAGCACACGGTGAGAGTGTAAGTAATGTAGACATCTATGAAAGCACACGGTGAGAGTGTAAGTAATGTAGACATCTATGAAAGCACGGGGTGAGAGTGTAAGTAATGTAGACAACTATGAAAGCACACGGTGAGAGTGTAAGTAATGTAGACATCTATGAAAGCACACGGTGAGAGTGTAAGTAATGTAGACATCTATGAAAGCACGGGGTGAGAGTGTAAGTAATGTAGACATCTATGAAAGCACGGGGTGAGAATGTAAGTAATGTAGACATCTATGAAAGCACACGGTGAGAGTGTAAGTAATGTAGACAACTATGAAAGCACACGGTGAGAGTGTAAGTAATGTAGACATCTATGAAAGCACGGGGTGAGAGTGTAAGTAATGTAGACATCTATGAAAGCACACGGTGAGAGTGTAAGTAATGTAGACAACTATGAAAGCACGGGGTGAGAGTGTAAGTAATGTAGACATCTATGAAAGCACGGGGTGAGAGTGTAAGTAATGTAGACATCTATGAAAGCACGGGGTGAGAGTGTAAGTAATGTAGACATCTATGAAAGCACGGGGTGAGAGTGTAAGTAATGTAGACAGCTATGAAAGCACACGGTGAGAGTGTAAGTAATGTAGACAACTATGAAAGCACGGGGTGAGAGTGTAAGTAATGTAGACATCTATGAAAGCACGGGGTGAGAGTGTAAGTAATGTAGACATCTATGAAAGCACACGGTGAGAGTGTAAGTAATGTAGACAACTATGAAAGCACGGGGTGAGAGTGTAAGTAATGTAGACATCTATGAAAGCACGGGGTGAGAGTGTAAGTAATGTAGACATCTATGAAAGCACGGGGTGAGAATGTAAGTAATGTAGACATCTATGAAAGCACACGGTGAGAGTGTAAGTAATGTAGACAACTATGAAAGCACGGGGTGAGAGTGTAAGTAATGTAGACATCTATGAAAGCACGGGGTGAGAGTGTAAGTAATGTAGACATCTATGAAAGCACGGGGTGAGAATGTAAGTAATGTAGACAACTATGAAAGCACACGGTGAGAGTGTAAGTAATGTAGACAACTATGAAAGCACGGGGTGAGAATGTAAGTAATGTAGACAACTATGAAAGCACGGGGTGAGAATGTAAGTAATGTAGACAACTATGAAAGCACGGGGTGAGAATGTAAGTAATGTAGACAACTATGAAAGCACACGGTGAGAATGTAAGTAATGTAGACAACTATGAAAGCACGGGGTGAGAGTGTAAGTAATGTAGACATCTATGAAAGCACGGGGTGAGAGTGTAAGTAATGTAGACAACTATGAAAGCACGGGGTGAGAGTGTAAGTAATGTAGACAACTATGAAAGCACGGGGTGAGAGTGTAAGTAATGTAGACATCTATGAAAGCACGGGGTGAGAGTGTAAGTAATGTAGACATCTATGAAAGCACGGGGTGAGAGTGTAAGTAATGTAGACATCTATGAAAGCACGGGGTGAGAGTGTAAGTAATGTAGACAACTATGAAAGCACACGGTGAGAGTGTAAGTAATGTAGACAACTATGAAAGCACGGGGTGAGAGTGTAAGTAATGTAGACATCTATGAAAGCACGGGGTGAGAATGTAAGTAATGTAGACATCTATGAAAGCACACGGTGAGAGTGTAAGTAATGTAGACAACTATGAAAGCACGGGGTGAGAGAGTAAGTAATGTAGACATCTATGAAAGCACGGGGTGAGAATGTAAGTAATGTAGACATCTATGAAAGCACACGGTGAGAGTGTAAGTAATGTAGACAACTATGAAAGCACGGGGTGAGAGTGTAAGTAATGTAGACATCTATGAAAGCACGGGGTGAGAGTGTAAGTAATGTAGACATCTATGAAAGCACGGGGTGAGAATGTAAGTAATGTAGACAACTATGAAAGCACACGGTGAGAGTGTAAGTAATGTAGACAACTATGAAAGCACAGGGTGAGAATGTAAGTAATGTAGACAACTATGAAAGCACGGGGTGAGAGTGTAAGTAATGTAGACATCTATGAAAGCACACGGTGAGAATGTAAGTAATGTAGACAACTATGAAAGCACGGGTTGAGAGTGTAAGTAATGTAGACATCTATGAAAGCACGGGGTGAGAGTGTAAGTAATGTAGACATCTATGAAAGCACGGGGTGAGAATGTAAGTAATGTAGACATCTATGAAAGCACACGGTGAGAGTGTAAGTAATGTAGACAACTATGAAAGCACGGGGTGAGAGTGTAAGTAATGTAGACATCTATGAAAGCACGGGGTGAGAGTGTAAGTAATGTAGACATCTATGAAAGCACGGGGTGAGAATGTAAGTAATGTAGACAACTATGAAAGCACACGGTGAGAGTGTAAGTAATGTAGACAACTATGAAAGCAAGGGGTGAGAATGTAAGTAATGTAGACAACTATGAAAGCACGGGGTGAGAATGTAAGTAATGTAGACAACTATGAAAGCACGGGGTGAGAATGTAAGTAATGTAGACAACTATGAAAGCACACGGTGAGAATGTAAGTAATGTAGACAACTATGAAAGCACGGGGTGAGAGTGTAAGTAATGTAGACATCTATGAAAGCACGGGGTGAGAGTGTAAGTAATGTAGACAACTATGAAAGCACGGGGTGAGAGTGTAAGTAATGTAGACAACTATGAAAGCACGGGGTGAGAGTGTAAGTAATGTAGACATCTATGAAAGCACGGGGTGAGAGTGTAAGTAATGTAGACATCTATGAAAGCACGGGGTGAGAGTGTAAGTAATGTAGACATCTATGAAAGCACGGGGTGAGAGTGTAAGTAATGTAGACAACTATGAAAGCACACGGTGAGAGTGTAAGTAATGTAGACAACTATGAAAGCACGGGGTGAGAGTGTAAGTAATGTAGACATCTATGAAAGCACGGGGTGAGAATGTAAGTAATGTAGACATCTATGAAAGCACACGGTGAGAGTGTAAGTAATGTAGACAACTATGAAAGCACGGGGTGAGAGTGTAAGTAATGTAGACATCTATGAAAGCACACGGTGAGAGTGTAAGTAATGTAGACAACGATGAAAGCACGGGGTGAGAGTGTAAGTAATGTAGACATCTATGAAAGCACGGGGTGAGAGTGTAAGTAATGTAGACATCTATGAAAGCACGGGGTGAGAATGAAAGTAATGTAGACAACTATGAAAGCACACGGTGAGAGTGTAAGTAATGTAGACAACTATGAAAGCACAGGGTGAGAATGTAAGTAATGTAGACAACTATGAAAGCACGGGGTGAGAGTGTAAGTAATGTAGACATCTATGAAAGCACACGGTGAGAATGTAAGTAATGTAGACAACTATGAAAGCACACGGTGAGAGTGTAAGTAATGTAGACAACTATGAAAGCACAGGGTGAGAGTGTAAGTAATGTAGACAACTATGAAAGCACGGGGTGAGAGTGTAAGTAATGTAGACATCTATGAAAGCACACGGTGAGAGTGTAAGTAATGTAGACATCTATGAAAGCACGGGGTGAGAGTGTAAGTAATGTAGACATCTATGAAAGCACACGGTGAGAGTGTAAGTAATGTAGACAACTATGAAAGCACACGGTGAGAGTGTAAGTAATGTAGACATCTATGAAAGCACACGGTGAGAGTGTAAGTAATGTAGACATCTATGAAAGCACACGGTGAGAGTGTAAGTAATGTAGACATCTATGAAAGCACGGGGTGAGAGTGTAAGTAATGTAGACAACTATGAAAGCACACGGTGAGAGTGTAAGTAATGTAGACATCTATGAAAGCACACGGTGAGAATGTAAGTAATGTAGACATCTATGAAAGCACGGGGTGAGAGTGTAAGTAATGTAGACATCTATGAAAGCACGGGGTGAGAATGTAAGTAATGTAGACATCTATGAAAGCACACGGTGAGAGTGTAAGTAATGTAGACAGCTATGAAAGCACACGGTGAGAGTGTAAGTAATGTAGACAACTATGAAAGCACGGGGTAAGAGTGTAAGTAATGTAGACATCTATGAAAGCACGGGGTGAGAGTGTAAGTAATGTAGACATCTATGAAAGCACACGGTGAGAGTGTAAGTAATGTAGACAACTATGAAAGCACGGGGTGAGAGTGTAAGTAATGTAGACATCTATGAAAGCACGGGGTGAGAGTGTAAGTAATGTAGACATCTATGAAAGCACGGGGTGAGAATGTAAGTAATGTAGACATCTATGAAAGCACACGGTGAGAGTGTAAGTAATGTAGACAACTATGAAAGCACGGGGTGAGAGTGTAAGTAATGTAGACATCTATGAAAGCACGGGGTGAGAGTATAAGTAATGTAGACATCTATGAAAGCACGGGGTGAGAATGTAAGTAATGTAGACAACTATGAAAGCACACGGTGAGAGTGTAAGTAATGTAGACAACTATGAAAGCACGGGGTGAGAATGTAAGTAATGTAGACAACTATGAAAGCACGGGGTGAGAATGTAAGTAATGTAGACAACTATGAAAGCACGGGGTGAGAATGTAAGTAATGTAGACAACTATGAAAGCACACGGTGAGAATGTAAGTAATGTAGACAACTATGAAAGCACGGGGTGAGAGTGTAAGTAATGTAGACATCTATGAAAGCACGGGGTGATAGTGTAAGTAATGTAGACAACTATGAAAGCACACGGTGAGAGTGTAAGTAATGTAGACAACTATGAAAGCACGTGGTGAGAGTGTAAGTAATGTAGACATCTATGAAAGCACGGGGTGAGAGTGTAAGTAATGTAGACATCTATGAAAGCACGGGGTGAGAATGTAAGTAATGTAGACATCTATGAAAGCACACGGTGAGAGTGTAAGTAATGTAGACAACTATGAAAGCACGGGGTGAGAGTGTAAGTAATGTAGACATCTATGAAAGCACGGGGTGAGAGTGTAAGTAATGTAGACATCTATGAAAGCACGGGGTGAGAATGTAAGTAATGTAGACAACTATGAAAGCACACGGGGAGAGTGTAAGTAATGTAGACAACTATGAAAGCACAGGGTGAGAATGTAAGTAATGTAGACAACTATGAAAGCACGGGGTGAGAGTGTAAGTAATGTAGACAACTATGAAAGCACGGGGTGAGAGTGTAAGTAATGTAGACATCTATGAAAGCACGGGGTGAGAGTGTAAGTAATGTAGACAACTATGAAAGCACACGGTGAGAGTGTAAGTAATGTAGACAACTATGAAAGCACGGGGTGAGAGTGTAAGTAATGTAGACATCTATGAAAGCACGGGGTGAGAGTGTAAGTAATGTAGACATCTATGAAAGCACGGGGTGAGAATGTAAGTAATGTAGACATCTATGAAAGCACACGGTGAGAGTGTAAGTAATGTAGACAACTATGAAAGCACGGGGTGAGAGTGTAAGTAATGTAGACATCTATGAAAGCACGGGGTGAGAGTGTAAGTAATGTAGACATCTATGAAAGCACGGGGTGAGAATGTAAGTAATGTAGACAACTATGAAAGCACACGGGGAGAGTGTAAGTAATGCAGACAACTATGAAAGCACAGGATGAGAATGTAAGTAATGTAGACAACTATGAAAGCACGGGGTGAGAGTGTAAGTAATGTAGACATCTATGAAAGCACACGGTGAGAATGTAAGTAATGTAGACAACTATGAAAGCACACGGTGAGAGTGTAAGTAATGTAGACATCTATGAAAGCACACGGTGAGAGTGTAAGTAATGTAGACAAATATGAAAGCACGGGATGAGAGTGTAAGTAATGTAGACATCTATGAAAGCACGGGGTGAGAGTGTAAGTAATGTAGACATCTATGAAAGCACGGGGTGAGAGTGTAAGTAATGTAGACATCTATGAAAGCACGGGGTGAGAGTGTAAGTAATGTAGACAGCTATGAAAGCACACGGTGAGAGTGTAAGTAATGTAGACAACTATGAAAGCACGGGGTGAGAGTGTAAGTAATGTAGACATCTATGAAAGCACGGGGTGAGAGTGTAAGTAATGTAGACATCTATGAAAGCACACGGTGAGAGTGTAAGTAATGTAGACAACTATGAAAGCACGGGGTGAGAGTGTAAGTAATGTAGACATCTATGAAAGCACGGGGTGAGAGTGTAAGTAATGTAGACATCTATGAAAGCACGGGGTGAGAATGTAAGTAATGTAGACATCTATGAAAGCACACGGTGAGAGTGTAAGTAATGTAGACAACTATGAAAGCACGGGGTGAGAGTGTAAGTAATGTAGACATCTATGAAAGCACGGGGTGAGAGTGTAAGTAATGTAGACATCTATGAAAGCACGGGGTGAGAATGTAAGTAATGTAGACAACTATGAAAGCACACGGTGAGAGTGTAAGTAATGTAGACAACTATGAAAGCACGGGGTGAGAATGTAAGTAATGTAGACAACTATGAAAGCACGGGGTGAGAATGTAAGTAATGTAGACAACTATGAAAGCACGGGGTGAGAATGTAAGTAATGTAGACAACTATGAAAGCACACGGTGAGAATGTAAGTAATGTAGACAACTATGAAAGCACGGGGTGAGAGTGTAAGTAATGTAGACATCTATGAAAGCACGGGGTGAGAGTGTAAGTAATGTAGACAACTATGAAAGCACGGGGTGAGAGTGTAAGTAATGTAGACAACTATGAAAGCACGGGGTGAGAGTGTAAGTAATGTAGACATCTATGAAAGCACGGGGTGAGAGTGTAAGTAATGTAGACATCTATGAAAGCACGGGGTGAGAGTGTAAGTAATGTAGACATCTATGAAAGCACGGGGTGAGAGTGTAAGTAATGTAGACAACTATGAAAGCACACGGTGAGAGTGTAAGTAATGTAGACAACTATGAAAGCACGGGGTGAGAGTGTAAGTAATGTAGACATCTATGAAAGCACGGGGTGAGAATGTAAGTAATGTAGACATCTATGAAAGCACACGGTGAGAGTGTAAGTAATGTAGACAACTATGAAAGCACGGGGTGAGAGTGTAAGTAATGTAGACATCTATGAAAGCACGGGGTGAGAATGTAAGTAATGTAGACATCTATGAAAGCACACGGTGAGAGTGTAAGTAATGTAGACAACTATGAAAGCACGGGGTGAGAGTGTAAGTAATGTAGACATCTATGAAAGCACGGGGTGAGAGTGTAAGTAATGTAGACATCTATGAAAGCACGGGGTGAGAATGTAAGTAATGTAGACAACTATGAAAGCACACGGTGAGAGTGTAAGTAATGTAGACAACTATGAAAGCACAGGGTGAGAATGTAAGTAATGTAGACAACTATGAAAGCACGGGGTGAGAGTGTAAGTAATGTAGACATCTATGAAAGCACGGGGTGAGAGTGTAAGTAATGTAGACATCTATGAAAGCACGGGGTGAGAATGTAAGTAATGTAGACATCTATGAAAGCACACGGTGAGAGTGTAAGTAATGTAGACAACTATGAAAGCACGGGGTGAGAGTGTAAGTAATGTAGACATCTATGAAAGCACGGGGTGAGAGTGTAAGTAATGTAGACATCTATGAAAGCACGGGGTGAGAATGTAAGTAATGTAGACAACTATGAAAGCACACGGTGAGAGTGTAAGTAATGTAGACAACTATGAAAGCAAGGGGTGAGAATGTAAGTAATGTAGACAACTATGAAAGCACGGGGTAAGAATGTAAGTAATGTAGACAACTATGAAAGCACGGGGTGAGAATGTAAGTAATGTAGACAACTATGAAAGCACACGGTGAGAATGTAAGTAATGTAGACAACTATGAAAGCACGGGGTGAGAGTGTAAGTAATGTAGACATCTATGAAAGCACGGGGTGAGAGTGTAAGTAATGTAGACAACTATGAAAGCACGGGGTGAGAGTGTAAGTAATGTAGACAACTATGAAAGCACGGGGTGAGAGTGTAAGTAATGTAGACATCTATGAAAGCACGGGGTGAGAGTGTAAGTAATGTAGACATCTATGAAAGCACGGGGTGAGAGTGTAAGTAATGTAGACATCTATGAAAGCACGGGGTGAGAGTGTAAGTAATGTAGACAACTATGAAAGCACACGGTGAGAGTGTAAGTAATGTAGACAACTATGAAAGCACGGGGTGAGAGTGTAAGTAATGTAGACATCTATGAAAGCACGGGGTGAGAATGTAAGTAATGTAGACATCTATGAAAGCACACGGTGAGAGTGTAAGTAATGTAGACAACTATGAAAGCACGGGGTGAGAGTGTAAGTAATGTAGACATCTATGATAGCACGGGGTGAGAATGTAAGTAATGTAGACATCTATGAAAGCACACGGTGAGAGTGTAAGTAATGTAGACAACGATGAAAAAACGGGGTGAGAGTGTAGGTAATGTAGACATCTATGAAAGCACGGGGTGAGAGTGTAAGTAATGTAGACATCTATGAAAGCACGGGGTGAGAATGTAAGTAATGTAGACAACTATGAAAGCACACGGTGAGAGTGTAAGTAATGTAGACAACTATGAAAGCACAGGGTGAGAATGTAAGTAATGTAGACAACTATGAAAGCACGGGGTGAGAGTGTAAGTAATGTAGACATCTATGAAAGCACACGGTGAGAATGTAAGTAATGTAGCAACTATGAAAGCACACGGTGAGAGTGTAAGTAATGTAGACAACTATGAAAGCACAGGGTGAGAGTGTAAGTAATGTAGACAACTATGAAAGCACGGGGTGAGAGTGTAAGTAATGTAGACATCTATGAAAGCACACGGTGAGAGTGTAAGTAATGTAGACATCTATGAAAGCACGGGGTGAGAGTGTAAGTAATGTAGACATCTATGAAAGCACACGGTGAGAGTGTAAGTAATGTAGACAACTATGAAAGCACACGGTGAGAGTGTAAGTAATGTAGACATCTATGAAAGCACACGGTGAGAGTGTAAGTAATGTAGACATCTATGAAAGCACACGGTGAGAGTGTAAGTAATGTAGACATCTATGAAAGCACGGGGTGAGAGTGTAAGTAATGTAGACAACTATGAAAGCACACGGTGAGAGTGTAAGTAATGTAGACATCTATGAAAGCACACGGTGAGAATGCAAGTAATGTAGACATCTATGAAAGCACGGGGTGAGAGTGTAAGTAATGTAGACATCTATGAAAGCACGGGGTGAGAATGTAAGTAATGTAGACATCTATGAAAGCACACGGTGAGAGTGTAAGTAATGTAGACAGCTATGAAAGCACACGGTGAGAGTGTAAGTAATGTAGACAACTATGAAAGCACGGGGTGAGAGTGTAAGTAATGTAGACATCTATGAAAGCACGGGGTGAGAGTGTAAGTAATGTAGACATCTATGAAAGCACACGGTGAGAGTGTAAGTAATGTAGACAACTATGAAAGCACGGGGTGAGAGTGTAAGTAATGTAGACATCTATGAAAGCACGGGGTGAGAGTGTAAGTAATGTAGACATCTATGAAAGCACGGGGTGAGAATGTAAGTAATGTAGACATCTATGAAAGCACACGGTGAGAGTGTAAGTAATGTAGACAACTATGAAAGCACGGGGTGAGAGTGTAAGTAATGTAGACATCTATGAAAGCACGGGGTGAGAGTATAAGTAATGTAGACATCTATGAAAGCACGGGGTGAGAATGTAAGTAATGTAGACAACTATGAAAGCACACGGTGAGAGTGTAAGTAATGTAGACAACTATGAAAGCACGGGGTGAGAATGTAAGTAATGTAGACAACTATGAAAGCACGGGGTGAGAATGTAAGTAATGTAGACAACTATGAAAGCACGGGGTGAGAATGTAAGTAATGTAGACAACTATGAAAGCACACGGTGAGAATGTAAGTAATGTAGACAACTATGAAAGCACGGGGTGAGAGTGTAAGTAATGTAGACATCTATGAAAGCACGGGGTGAGAGTGTAAGTAATGTAGACAACTATGAAAGCACACGGTGAGAGTGTAAGTAATGTAGACAACTATGAAAGCACGGGGTGAGAGTGTAAGTAATGTAGACATCTATGAAAGCACGGGGTGCGAGTGTAAGTAATGTAGACATCTATGAAAGCACGGGGTGAGAATGTAAGTAATGTAGACATCTATGAAAGCACACGGTGAGAGTGTAAGTAATGTAGACAACTATGAAAGCACGGGATGAGAGTGTAAGTAATGTAGACATCTATGAAAGCACGGGGTGAGAGTGTAAGTAATGTAGACATCTATGAAAGCACGGGGTGAGAATGTAAGTAATGTAGACAACTATGAAAGCACACGGGGAGAGTCTAAGTAATGTAGACAACTATGAAAGCACAGGGTGAGAATGTAAGTAATGTAGACAACTATGAAAGCACGGGGTGAGAGTGTAAGTAATGTAGACAACTATGAAAGCACGGGGTGAGAGTGTAAGTAATGTAGACATCTATAAAAGCACGGGGTGAGAGTGTAAGTAATGTAGACAACTATGAAAGCTCACGGTGAGAGTGTAAGTAATGTAGACAACTATGAAAGCACGGGGTGAGAGTGTAAGTAATGTAGACATCTATGAAAGCACGGGGTGAGAGTGTAAGTAATGTAGACATCTATGAAAGCACGGGGTGAGAATGTAAGTACTGTAGACATCTATGAAAGCACACGGTGAGAGTGTAAGTAATGTAGACAACTATGAAAGAACGGGGTGAGAGTGTAAGTAATGTAGACATCTATGAAAGCACGGGGTAAGAATGTAAGTAATGTAGACAACTATGAAAGCACACGGGGAGAGTGTAAGTAATGTAGACAACTATGAAAGCACAGGGTGAGAATGTAAGTAATGTAGACAACTATGAAAGCACGGGGTGAGAGTGTAAGTAATGTAGACATCTATGAAAGCACACGGTGAGAATGTAAGTAATGTAGACAACTATGAAAGCACACGGTGAGAGTGTAAGTAATGTAGACAACTATGAAAGCTTAGGGTGAGAGTGTAAGTAATGTAGACAACTATGAAAGCACGGGGTGAGAGTGTAAGTAATGTAGACATCTATGAAAGCACACGGTGAGAGTGTAAGTAATGCAGACATCTATGACAGCACACGGTGAGAGTGTAAGTAATGTAGACAACTATGAAAGCACGGGGTGAGAGTGTAAGTAATGTAGACATCTATGAAAGCACACGGTGAGAGTGTAAGTAATGTAGACATCTATGAAAGCACGGGGTGAGAGTGTAAGTAATGTAGACATCTATGAAAGCACACGGTGAGAATGTAAGTAATGTAGACAACTATGAAAGCACAGGGTGAGAGTGTAAGTAATGTAGACTACTATGAAAGCACGGGGTGAGAGTGTAAGTAATGTAGACAGCTATGAAAGCACACGGTGAGAGTGTAAGTAATGTAGACATCTATGAAAGCACACGGTGAGAGTGTAAGTAATGTAGACATCAATGAAAGCACGGGGTGAGAGTGTAAGTAATGTAGACAACTATGAAAGCACACGGTGAGAGTGTAAGTAATGTAGACATCTATGAAAGCACACGGTGAGAATGTAAGTAATGTAGACATCTATGAAAGCACAGGGTGAGAGTGTAAGTAATGTAGACATCTATGAAAGCACGGGGTGAGAATGTAAGTAATGTAGACATCTATGAAAGCACACGGTGAGAGTGTAAGTAATGTAGACAGCTATGAAAGCACACGGTGAGAGTGTAAGTAATGTAGACAACTATGAAAGCACGGGGTGAGAGTGTAAGTAATGTAGACATCTATGAAAGCACGGGGTGAGAGTGTAAGTAATGTAGACATCTATGAAAGCACACGGTGAGAGTGTAAGTAATGTAGACAACTATGAAAGCACGGGGTGAGAGTGTAAGTAATGTAGACATCTATGAAAGCACGGGGTGAGAGTGTAAGTAATGTAGACATCTATGAAAGCACGGGGTGAGAATGTAAGTAATGTAGACATCTATGAAAGCACACGGTGAGAGTGTAAGTAATGTAGACAACTATGAAAGCACGGGGTGAGAGTGTAAGTAATGTAGACATCTATGAAAGCACGGGGTGAGAGTATAAGTAATGTAGACATCTATGAAAGCACGGGGTGAGAATGTAAGTAATGTAGACAACTATGAAAGCACACGGTGAGAGTGTAAGTAATGTAGACAACTATGAAAGCACGGGGTGAGAATGTAAGTAATGTAGACAACTATGAAAGCACGGGGTGAGAATGTAAGTAATGTAGACAACTATGAAAGCACGGGGTGAGAATGTAAGTAATGTAGACAACTATGAAAGCACACGGTGAGAATGTAAGTAATGTAGACAACTATGAAAGCACGGGGTGAGAGTGTAAGTAATGTAGACATCTATGAAAGCACGGGGTGAGAGTGTAAGTAATGTAGACAACTATGAAAGCACACGGTGAGAGTGTAAGTAATGTAGACAACTATGAAAGCACGGGGTGAGAGTGTAAGTAATGTAGACATCTATGAAAGCACGGGGTGAGAGTGTAAGTAATGTAGACATCTATGAAAGCACGGGGTGAGAATGTAAGTAATGTAGACAACTATGAAAGCACACGGGGAGAGTGTAAGTAATGTAGACAACTATGAAAGCACAGGGTGAGAATGTAAGTAATGTAGACAACTATGAAAGCACGGGGTGAGAGTGTAAGTAATGTAGACAACTATGAAAGCACGGGGTGAGAGTGTAAGTAATGTAGACATCTATGAAAGCACGGAGTGAGAATGTAAGTAATGTAGACATCTATGAAAGCACACGGTGAGAGTGTAAGTAATGTAGACAACTATGAAAGCACGGGGTGAGAGTGTAAGTAATGTAGACATCTATGAAAGCACGGGGTGAGAGTGTAAGTAATGTAGACATCTATGAAAGCACGGAGTGAGAATGTAAGTAATGTAGACATCTATGAAAGCACACGGTGAGAGTGTAAGTAATGTAGACAACTATGAAAGCACGGGGTGAGAGTGTAAGTAATGTAGACATCTATGAAAGCACGGGGTGAGAATGTAAGTAATGTAGACAACTATGAAAGCACACGGGGAGAGTGTAAGTAATATAGACAACTATGAAAGCACAGGGTGAGAATGTAAGTAATGTAGACAACTATGAAAGCACGGGGTGAGAGTGTAAGTAATGTAGACATCTATGAAAGCACACGGTGAGAATGTAAGTAATGTAGACAACTATGAAAGCACACGGTGAGAGTGTAAGTAATGTAGACAACTATGAAAGCTTAGGGTGAGAGTGTAAGTAATGTAGACAACTATGAAAGCACGGGGTGAGAGTGTAAGTAATGTAGACATCTATGAAAGCACACGGTGAGAGTGTAAGTAATGCAGACATCTATGACAGCACACGGTGAGAGTGTAAGTAATGTAGACAACTATGAAAGCACGGGGTGAGAGTGTAAGTAATGTAGACATCTATGAAAGCACACGGTGAGAGTGTAAGTAATGTAGACAACTATGAAAGCACGGGGTGAGAGTGTAAGTAATGTAGACATCTATGAAAGCACACGGTGAGAGTGTAAGTAATGTAGACATCTATGAAAGCACGGGGTGAGAGTGTAAGTAATGTAGACATCTATGAAAGCACACGGTGAGAATGTAAGTAATGTAGACAACTATGAAAGCACAGGGTGAGAGTGTAAGTAATGTAGACTACTATGAAAGCACGGGGTGAGAGTGTAAGTAATGTAGACAGCTATGAAAGCACACGGTGAGAGTGTAAGTAATGTAGACATCTATGAAAGCACACGGTGAGAGTGTAAGTAATGTAGACATCAATGAAAGCACGGGGTGAGAGTGTAAGTAATGTAGACAACTATGAAAGCACACGGTGAGAGTGTAAGTAATGTAGACATCTATGAAAGCACACGGTGAGAATGTAAGTAATGTAGACATCTATGAAAGCACAGGGTGAGAGTGTAAGTAATGTAGACATCTATGAAAGCACGGGGTGAGAATGTAAGTAATGTAGACATCTATGAAAGCACACGGTGAGAGTGTAAGTAATGTAGACAGCTATGAAAGCACACGGTGAGAGTGTAAGTAATGTAGACAACTATGAAAGCACGGGGTGAGAGTGTAAGTAATGTAGACATCTATGAAAGCACGGGGTGAGAGTGTAAGTAATGTAGACATCTATGAAAGCACACGGTGAGAGTGTAAGTAATGTAGACAACTATGAAAGCACGGGGTGAGAGTGTAAGTAATGTAGACATCTATGAAAGCACGGGGTGAGAGTGTAAGTAATGTAGACATCTATGAAAGCACGGGGTGAGAATGTAAGTAATGTAGACATCTATGAAAGCACACGGTGAGAGTGTAAGTAATGTAGACAACTATGAAAGCACGGGGTGAGAGTGTAAGTAATGTAGACATCTATGAAAGCACGGGGTGAGAGTATAAGTAATGTAGACATCTATGAAAGCACGGGGTGAGAATGTAAGTAATGTAGACAACTATGAAAGCACACGGTGAGAGTGTAAGTAATGTAGACAACTATGAAAGCACGGGGTGAGAATGTAAGTAATGTAGACAACTATGAAAGCACGGGGTGAGAATGTAAGTAATGTAGACAACTATGAAAGCACGGGGTGAGAATGTAAGTAATGTAGACAACTATGAAAGCACACGGTGAGAATGTAAGTAATGTAGACAACTATGAAAGCACGGGGTGAGAGTGTAAGTAATGTAGACATCTATGAAAGCACGGGGTGAGAGTGTAAGTAATGTAGACAACTATGAAAGCACACGGTGAGAGTGTAAGTAATGTAGACAACTATGAAAGCACGGGGTGAGAGTGTAAGTAATGTAGACATCTATGAAAGCACGGGGTGAGAGTGTAAGTAATGTAGACATCTATGAAAGCACGGGGTGAGAATGTAAGTAATGTAGACAACTATGAAAGCACACGGGGAGAGTGTAAGTAATGTAGACAACTATGAAAGCACAGGGTGAGAATGTAAGTAATGTAGACAACTATGAAAGCACGGGGTGAGAGTGTAAGTAATGTAGACAACTATGAAAGCACGGGGTGAGAGTGTAAGTAATGTAGACATCTATGAAAGCACGGAGTGAGAATGTAAGTAATGTAGACATCTATGAAAGCACACGGTGAGAGTGTAAGTAATGTAGACAACTATGAAAGCACGGGGTGAGAGTGTAAGTAATGTAGACATCTATGAAAGCACGGGGTGAGAGTGTAAGTAATGTAGACATCTATGAAAGCACGGAGTGAGAATGTAAGTAATGTAGACATCTATGAAAGCACACGGTGAGAGTGTAAGTAATGTAGACAACTATGAAAGCACGGGGTGAGAGTGTAAGTAATGTAGACATCTATGAAAGCACGGGGTGAGAATGTAAGTAATGTAGACAACTATGAAAGCACACGGGGAGAGTGTAAGTAATATAGACAACTATGAAAGCACAGGGTGAGAATGTAAGTAATGTAGACAACTATGAAAGCACGGGGTGAGAGTGTAAGTAATGTAGACATCTATGAAAGCACACGGTGAGAATGTAAGTAATGTAGACAACTATGAAAGCACACGGTGAGAGTGTAAGTAATGTAGACAACTATGAAAGCTTAGGGTGAGAGTGTAAGTAATGTAGACAACTATGAAAGCACGGGGTGAGAGTGTAAGTAATGTAGACATCTATGAAAGCACACGGTGAGAGTGTAAGTAATGCAGACATCTATGACAGCACACGGTGAGAGTGTAAGTAATGTAGACAACTATGAAAGCACGGGGTGAGAGTGTAAGTAATGTAGACATCTATGAAAGCACACGGTGAGAGTGTAAGTAATGTAGACATCTATGAAAGCACGGGGTGAGAGTGTAAGTAATGTAGACATCTATGAAAGCACACGGTGAGAATGTAAGTAATGTAGACAACTATGAAAGCACAGGGTGAGAGTGTAAGTAATGTAGACTACTATGAAAGCACGGGGTGAGAGTGTAAGTAATGTAGACAGCTATGAAAGCACACGGTGAGAGTGTAAGTAATGTAGACATCTATGAAAGCACAGGGTGAGAGTGTAAGTAATGTAGACAACTATGAAAGCACACGGTGAGAGTGTAAGTAATGTAGACAACTATGGAAGCACGGGGTGAGAGTGTAAGTAATGTAGACATCTATGAAAGCACGGGGTGAGAGTTTAAGTAATGCAGACATCTATGACAGCACACGGTGAGAGTGTAAGTAATGTAGACAACTATGAAAGCACGGGGTGAGAGTGTAAGTAATGTAGACATCTATGAAAGCACACGGTGAGAGTGTAAGTAATGTAGACATCTATGAAAGCACGGGGTGAGAGTGTAAGTAATGTAGACATCTATGAAAGCACACGGTGAGAATGTAAGTAATGTAGACAACTATGAAAGCACAGGGTGAGAGTGTAAGTAATGTAGACTACTATGAAAGCACGGGGTGAGAGTGTAAGTAATGTAGACAGCTATGAAAGCACACGGTGAGAGTGTAAGTAATGTAGACATCTATGAAAGCACAGGGTGAGAGTGTAAGTAATGTAGACAACTATGAAAGCACACGGTGAGAGTGTAAGTAATGTAGACAACTATGGAAGCACGGGGTGAGAGTGTAAGTAATGTAGACATCTATGAAAGCACGGGGTGAGATTGTAAGTAATGTAGACAACTATGAAAGCACGGGGTGAGAGTGTAAGTAATGTAGACAGCTATGAAAGCACGGGGTGAGAATGTAAGTAATGTAGACAACTATGAAAGCACGGGGTGAGAGTGTAAGTAATGTAGACATCTATGAAAGCACACGGTGAGAATGTAAGTAATGTAGACAACTATGAAAGCACAGGGTGAGAGTGTAAGTAATGTAGACTACTATGAAAGCACGGGGTGAGAGTGTAAGTAATGTAGACAACTATGAAAGCACACGGTGAGAGTGTAAGTAATGTAGACAACTATGGAAGCACGGGGTGAGAGTGTAAGTAATGTAGACATCTATGAAAGCACGGGGTGAGATTGTAAGTAATGTAGACAACTATGAAAGCACGGGGTGAGAGTGTAAGTAATGTAGACAGCTATGAAAGCACGGGGTGAGAATGTAAGTAATGTAGACAACTATGAAAGCACGGGGTGAGAGTGTAAGTAATGTAGACATCTATGAAAGCACGGGGTGAGAATGTAAGTAATGTAGACATCTATGAAAGCACGGGGTGAGAGTATAAGTAATGTAGACAACTATGAAAGCACGGGGTGAGAGTGTAAGTAATGTAGACAACTATGAAAGCACAGGGTGAGAGTGTAAGTAATGTAGACAACTAAGAAAGCACACGGTGAGAGTGTAAGTAATGTAGACATCTATGAAAGCACGGGGTGAGAATGTAAGTAATGTAGACAACTATGAAAGCACGGGGTGAGAGTGTAAGTAATGTAGACATCTATGAAAGCACGGGGTGAGAATGTAAGTAATGTAGACATCTATGAAAGCACGGGGTGAGAGTATAAGTAATGTAGACATCTATGAAAGCACGGGGTGAGAATGTAAGTAATGTAGACAACTATGAAAGCACGGGGTGAGAGTGTAAGTAATGTAGACAGCTATGAAAGTGTCATAGGAGGTAGAATAATAAAGACAGGAAGATGTTATTTCCTATACTTAAGTGCTCAAAGACAAAGAAGCGCAACACTGACTTTTAATGGGCCAGAGAAGAAAAGGACAATAAGAAGAAATAGAGAAAGAGCACTGTGTATATGCTCCTCTGTTAACAAGAAAAGGGGTAGAATTTAGACAGAAGATTCCAGGAGTTCTAGGGCGAGGGATATACTGTTGTACACCCCAGACAGAAGATTACACTGCTGGACTGTAACAGGATCAATGAGTTTACACAACAAACTACAGACTAAACAAAACAAATTAAGAACAACAAAATTTGGTTTTTATTGACAGAACTGCATGATTTGGTGACAAACAGGCATCTTGACATGCCACATAACTGACATATACAGAAATGGGAACCTATGTTCCCACAGTAATCACTGCTGCCTAACATCGCTATGCACATGACTAGGTACCCATCTCCACAAACCAACAAGGACATGGCAACAACAGAGCCTCAACGTAAACAACAACGGTAACAGCAGGTATGGACTCTCTATTGTAATCATCTCAGGACTCATGGACAGTTGGTACATACCGAAATGGGAATCTGAAATCCCACAGTTAGAGATAACTGCTGCCTAGCACTGACTACAGGGGCGGTCTCTAAATGACAGTGAGACCTCAATCATGTTCAGTTGAGTCGAAGGGCACCCTCAATACCCACACAAGACACCCGCATCACATAAGTCGACTGGGACCAGATACAGCGAAAAACCATAACATAACGAATAACAAAACTATAACCCTAACAGCAGAGATATAGTGGCATAAACACGCATAAACAGATATACGAAGGGGATATGAAAGGGTATACAAAAGGGTATACAAAAGGGGATGTGAGTGGCCTACGACATTAACCAGAGCCGGGGCTCAAGTTTGCTCTACAACCCACAAACATGGCCAGGGGTCACTACCTGCAATGCATGACAAGGTACCACATCTAATTAATAATCATCAAAGAATCAATATTTGCATCAACACATGGACTTCACAGGACAACAACTACAGCAACGGTGTATGCAAACAGTGTCCTTGTGGCACAAACATAGACATGGACTGTGTAAGTTCACACCAACCACATGATACTTCAACTGGACAACAATGACATGGATAGGTTATAGGATATACTCCACATAAAATATAAACAGAGCACACACGCTCTACAGCATCCTTCGGAGTGATTGGGCCCACAATTAATGCAACAGCCACCACCATATCATGGGACAATCTTAATGTGAGGGCGGATCATCCCTCGTCACAATGCTCGCAGCCTTTCCTGGCCTCTCATCTAACTCAATATTTACTTCTTGAACACTCTCAGTTCAGGGGGGTCATTACCTACAGATCTCTGACACAACACAACTTCTCATCACCAACACCACAGGCTGAGAATACCACTCATAAATGCCAATGTTACACAGCAACACTCATCAACTAGTCAAAATCAACACCGAACACAACTCAGTTACACCGGTGTACCACGACTCTAACAGGACAACACCATTTGAACATGTACATACAGGACATAAATACAGCCCAATGCACCAACAGCAATCAAGCAGACATAGGATATGCAATTCAACATGACATCACCAACTAGATGTGTCATTGTACTGATGACAACTAGACAACATCACTATACCAGAAGTACAGTTCTACACATAACACCAGCAACAATCAGGACACAGGCTATAACATAAGTCACCGCCAACAACTCAGACATATAACGCCACATAAAACCATCACAATCACCATCCCAGTCATTTTAGCCGACATCACTACATGGTCACCCTTACCATGACAAAGCTCACTCAATAATACCCCAGATTCATTATGGGTGCCCTATTCAGCAACTCTTCCAAGACTATTCTCAAGACTATTCTTCTTAAGTTCACATGTGTCCAACCTGAGCAACACAGATCATTATCCCCATGAGCACTATTATAATCATAAACCACCCTATCATGTGTAGTGTTCAACTTGGCACCTTCATCACTACACCCAGTCATGAATAATTATTATCATAGCTACATTTATCTAGGAGAACATAACAGTAATTGTCATCAAGCACCATATATCTATACTTTCACCATGCCGCTCTACACCCTCGTACGCCAGCAATCACTATAGTTTTGGCGTACTTGAGTCATGATAAGTCATCTGACTTCAAACAATATAACATAATGGAGGCATCTCTCATGCCCTGGCACCCTTTACTTTTCATTACATGTGAGTCATCTCAATACCTCAATACATTATAATATAAATACACCGGTCTTCACCTTTTGTTGTGGGAAGTTAAATCATCAACACATCCGTGAAATGGTTTCCGTTCAACTTCATGTTCCTCACTGTAGACCAGACTGGTATAACCACACCATGATGTACCTTGCCTCCCTCTTACTGACTGTACAGTCCACCTGGAACAGCCCTGGTTACCCCAGGCCATTCAATCTACTGTTATCTTCAACCTCACCATGCTACTATAATAATGGCATTATATTATATATATCCTGCACACCTAATCTGGCCATCTTCATCCAGGAATACCACCCACATAGAATCAATCATAACCTAATATTTTATTCAACAGTGCTCCATATTTGATATTATAACACCAATGTCAACCAGTGCTGTCTAATGCAAACCACCTCCGTGTATTATTCTGTGTTACTAGGCAAAAGATGTACACTTGTTTCCTCTTTTCCCCATCATTCTTCCTATGATACCCCGGTTATAAACTTTGCTATCTTACGCTTCATGTCCCATGACAACTACATATTAATATCTCTGCGAAGGGTGGTACGCAGCACTAAATCACATTCTTCCCCTCAGTAAAGCCACACTTCATTCGCAGTTGTCATGATTACATTATGGTTGCTCATACGCATCCCGCGTATTAAAGGTGCATTATTTCCTACGCCTAGTAGCTATCAATCTGCATGGCGTCCCTACAATTCAACATATTATTTCCTTCACTTCTATTTATTACCTACATGTCCTAACTACATAGCTTAACCATTAACCCATCATTGCCACATATAACATGTACGTACTCTTCTCTGCTTTACACATGTTATAAATATATTACACCTATATTATGGTTATTTTCCCCTACTCATAAGCATTCAATTTTATGCATGGCTCCAGTCTCTTCCTCTACTCTGGACTATGTTACTACATATTTTTAATACTGTATTGAATCGTGGCTATATCAAATTCTATAGAACTACCAAACACAGTACAGTATCGATATTATTTGATTACTTCCAATCCGTACTGCACTGTCTGCTACCTTAAATCTAAAAACCTACAAATATACACACCATCGTATGAGAAACATCCTTTCTCCTGAATCGTCACTGAATACACCTGGTACTAGTTTTCTTACTACTTCCCTGCCAGTCTGCAGAGTAGCACTTTTACAATCATTAATTGAAGCAAACCCATGTTGTTGTCATCCTGCCGGTCATCGCCATTTTACATGAAGATAACTCTACTAATTTTAGTCACTCAGGAACAGAAGAGTTCCTCATTCTAGGTAACACTATAAACCGAACTACACCGAATTGTACCTCAAACCTGTGGATGTTAAGTTTGGAGCTTCCAGTTGGGAACTAGCAAAGGCACCACTATCCTATCTTTAATTAAGCTATCTAAATAAATTTAACTCACCAAGAGTGGTTGAGCCTCGATATCGGACTGACTTATCTGGACAACGACCTTGGAACGTTAAAGGACTTTTGAGATTTGGAACATGGAATGTACGGACACTATATCGAGCTGGAGCGGCCGAAGAACTAACCCGGGAGCTGGGTGAATATCAAATGGATATAACAGCAATTCAAGAAATAAGGTGGCCAGGAGAGGGTACTTTAGAGCAAAATGGAATGATTATAATATATGGAGGAAACACCCAAAATAAACATGAATTAGGAACAGGATTTGTCATCAAAAAAGAGTTATGGGGGAACGTTTTAAACTTTAAAGCTTTTAATGACAGGATTAGTAAATTACGAGTAAAAGGTAAATGGAAAAATATAACGATGATTAATGTACATGCACCTACTGAAGAGAAAGAAGATGATATTAAAGAAGACTTTTATAATGATCTGGAAGATGTCATAGAAGAAACCCCCAAACAGGACATCCTGATTGTGCTGGGAGACTTCAATGCAAAAATAGGTAGAGAGCAAACTAATAAAAAAGTGGCCGGTATGGAAAGCCTACATACAACTTCAAATGATAATGGATGGAGAGTCATCAACCTGGCAGAAGCCAAAGGACTGCAGATTAGCAGTACCAGACTACAAAGAAAGGATATACACAAACAAACTTGGAAATCATGTGACAAGAGAACCTATAATCAAATAGATCACATTTTAATTAACAACAGAAATGCATCAAACATACAGCAAGTCAGAAGTTATAGAGGAGCTGAGTGCCACAGTGACCACTTCCTTGTTGGAGCAAAATTTAAAATAAAACTTAAGAGAGCTTTCTATACTAAATTACAAAGATTACACCCAACATATAACAGAGAAAAACTGCAAGACATTACAGTCAAAGAGAAATTTACAGATGAAATAAAATGTAAACTTGAAACTCTGCAAAACCCTTTGGAGGAAAGCGTTGACCAAACTTGGTTGAACATCAAGAATACAATTCAGTCTACCGCAGAAGAATGTCTCGGTGTGTTAACCACGCATAGAAAGAACAGATGGTTCAATCAAAAATGTGAAGAAGCAGTCATTAGGAAGAAGAATGCCAGACATGTATGGTTAAATGACATCAATAACATCCAAAAGGAAGAGCATTATAGAAATGAATGTAAAGAGGCTACAAAAATAGTCAGACAGCAGAAGCGAGAATATATGAGTAATATAATCAAAGATATGGAAACTAATCACCAGAAAAATGAATCCAGAAAATTTTTTAAAGAACTGAAGTCAATGAAACGAGGGCACCAACAAAACACATATGGTTTAAAAGACAAAAATGGGAATATGATAAATACCAATGAGGAAATGTGCAACACATGGAAAGAATATTTTATTGAATTACTAAATTGTGAAGCTCCAAGTCACATTTTCCCACAGGAAGAGGTTCTAACATGCGAACCACAAATTGAAGAACCTACATTTGAAGAAATCCTATATGTAATCACACGACTTAAAAACAATAAGGCAACTGGGACTGATGGAATTGCTGCTGAATTTATAAAGGCAGGTGGCCATGCATTACATCTAAAGCTATACGAACTAATAATAAAAATCTGGAGGACAGAAGAATTACCCCATGACTGGAAAGAGTCATTATTGATACCTATCTTTAAGAAAGGAGACAAGTTCCAATGTGGAAATTATAGAGGAATATCACTACTGTCCACAAGCTATAAGATACTATCTGCAGTATTACTAAATAGACTAAAACCATATTCAGAAGACATATTAGGTGACTACCAGGCGGGTTTTAGACAAAACAGATCAACAATAGATCAGATATTTATCTTACGACAAATAGCCGAGAAACATTGGGAATATAAAAGAGATCTCCATAACATTTTTGTGGATTTTAAAAAGGCTTATGATAGTGTCCATAGGAATAGTCTATGGAATGCTATGCAGGAATTTGGAATACCAAGGAAGTTAATCAACATGACCAGACTATGCATGGAAGATACTTATAATATAGTAACATATAAAGGCAGGAAATCAGACCCCTTCCAAATAACATCTGGCTTGAAACAGGGTGATGCACTATCGCCGCTACTCTTCAATCTGGCTCTAGAGAAAGTTGTAAGGAAGGTAAAGGAGGAATGTGATATTGGAGGAACATCCAAGCTGCTTGGTTATGCAGATGATATAGATATTATAGGGCAAAGTGAACAAAAGACATTGGAAATATTGACTCACTTAAAGGGAAAAGCCCAACAGATGGGGCTGGTTATCAACCAAGATAAGACAGAATATATGGTAATTTCAAGAGACGGAATGGCTAGAAACTCTGGCCACATACAAATAGATAATATGACCATTAAAAGAACGGAAACATACAAATACCTGGGTACAATCTTCAACTGCTCCAACATCATAAGGGAAGAAATACAAACTAGAATCAACTCTGGAAATAAGATATACTATGCACTACAACATCTACTAAAATCAAAGGCGCTATCTCGTAACACCAAAATCACAATATACAAAACACTGATCAGACCAGTTGTGCTGTATGGCTCTGAAACCTGGAGTACAACGAAAGGAGACGAAGCCTTGTTACAAACCTTTGAGAACAAAATTTTAAGACGCATCTTTGGACCCATTAGGGATACACAAAGTGGAGAGTGGAAAAGAAGAAGTAACAAAGACATTTATGATCTGTTTAAGTCCCCGCTAATCACTGGTATCATGAAGGCTAATAGACTACAATGGCTGGGGCATATAGAAAGAATGGAAGATAATAGGGAAACAAAACTCGCTTACACTCAGGAAATAAATGACCGTAGACCCCGAGGTAGACCAAGAAGGCGGTGGAGAGATAATACATGTACAGACCTACAAGCACTTGGAATCAACGACTGGCAAGAGAAGGTCCACCAGAGAGACGAATGGAGACGGATTGTATTTGCAGCAAAGAACCTCAATGGCTCGGAACGCTGAAGAAGAAGAAGAAGAAGAAGAAGAAGAAGAGTGGGCTTACAAATTGCCAGTCATTTTGATGGATTTCCTCGGTCCTCGTGTGTGGGCCACACAAGCCAGTCATGGTTAAATCTAGAGGCATTTGTGACTCCCTGCTCTGGTCCAGTGACTGGGGAGGGCTGGTTAAAGCCTCCCTATACTATACTACAGCGATCTACATAATCGCTCCTTCGGCCACGGTTGTCTGGTTTGGAGAGACCGGGAAACTGACACGCGCCTCTATTTATCCTCACTTCCTGAGCGGCTTCCCATCGTACCCCAGGGCACTGCAAGGGTTGCTGGTACTGGTAACATTATCATCATCATGTATCGCGGCAGACAATTACAAAAGCACACGGTGAGAGTGTAAGTAATGTAGACAGCTATGAAAGCACACGGTGAGAGTGTAAGTAATGTAGACAACTATGAAAGTATAATGTGAGATTGTAAATAATGTAGACATCTATAAAAGCACAGGGTGAGAGTATAAGTAAAGTAGACATCTATGAAAGCACAATGTGGCAGTGTAAGTAATGTAGACATCTATGAAAGCACAATGTGGCAGTGTAAGTAATGGAGACAGCTATGAAAGCACGGGGTGAAAGTGTAAGAAATGTGGACATCTATGAAAGCACGGGATGAGAGTATAAGTAATGTAGACATCTATGAAAGCACGGGGTGAGAGTGTAAGTAATGTAGACATCTATGAAAGCACAGGGTGAGAGTGTAAGTTATGTAGACAGCTATGAAAGCACAGGGTGAGTGTAAGTAATGAAGACATCCAAGAAAGAACAGAGTGGGAGTATAAGTAATGTAGACATCTATGAAAGCACAGTGTAAGAGTACAAGTAATGTCGACATCTATGAAAGCACAGGGTGAGAGTACAAGTAATGTAGACATCTATGAAAGCACGGGGTGAGAGTGTAAGTAATGTAGACAGCTATGAAAGCACAGGGTGAGAGTACAAGTAATGTAGACATCTATGAAAGCACAGGGTGAGAGTGTAAGTAATGTAGACATCTATGAAAGCACGGGGTGAGAGTGTAAGTAATGTCGACAGCTATGAAAGCACGGGGTGAGAGTGTAAGTAATGTGGACAGCTATGAAAGCACGGGGTGAGAGTGTAAGTAATGTAGACAGCTATGAAAGCACAGGGAGAGAGTGTAAGTAATGTAGACATCTATGAAAGCACTGGGTGAGAGTGTAAGTAATATAGAGATCTATGAACACACACACACACACACACACACACACACACACACACACACACATTCAGAGAGAGAGAGAGAGAGAGAGAGAGAGAGAGAGAGAGAGAGAGAACGAAGGAACGAACTTTATTTTAAAAGGGTTACAAATTGGGCACGCAGGCCCGTCTTACATTCGTCCCTTTCAATCACTCATCTTTCATTCATCAAATGTGCATGTTACATTTACATAGGGGAAAAAACATT
>OY992883.1:9997897-10012897 GCA_963921405.1 Cepaea hortensis | reverse complement strand
CACCCACCCACACAAACCCACCCCTTCCACCCACACATCCTGAGCCCACCCACACACATCACGAATGAGAGAGAGAGAGAGAGAGAGAGAGAGAGAGAGAGAGAGAGAGAGAGAGAGAGAGAGAGAGATAGAGAGAGAGGGAGAGAGAGAGATCAAGTAATGTAGACATCTATTAAAACACAGGGTGGGAGTAAAAGTAATGTAGACATCTATGAAAGCACAGGGTAAGAGTGCAAGTAATTTAGACATTTATGAAAACACAGGTACAAGTAATGTAGAAATTTATGAAAACACAGGGTAACAGTACAAGTAATGTAGACATCTATTAAAACGCAGGGTAAGATTACAAGTAACGTAGACATCTATGAAAGCACACGGTAAGAGTACAAGTAATGTAGACACCAATGAAAGCACACGGTAAGAGTACAAATAATGTAGAAATCTATGAAAGCACACGGTAAGAGTACAGGTAATGTAGACATCTATGAAAGCACACGGTAAGAGTACAAGTAATGTAGACATCTATGAAAGCACACGGTAAGATTACAAATAATGTAGACATCTATTAAAGCACACGGTAAGAGTACAGGTAATGTAGACATCTTTGAAAGCACACGGTAAGAGTACAGGTAATGTAGACATCTATGAAAGCACACGGTAAGAGTACAAATAATGTAGACATCTATGAAAGCACACGGTAAGAGTACAGGTAATGTAGATATCTTTGAAAGCACACGGTAAGAGTACAGGTAATGTAGACATCTATGAAAGCACACGGTAAGAGTACAGGTAATGTAGACATCTTTGAAAGCACAGGGTAAGAGTACAGGTAATGTAGACATCTATGAAAGCACACGGTAAGAGTACAGGTAATGTAGACATCATTGAAAGCCGCACGGTCAGCCACTGTTAGTATGAAGAAGGACACAGTAGTCTGTGATGTTTTAACTGTGATTAGAATGATGAAAAATATCGTATCTCTTTGTTCTACGACCAACAACATCAATGACACCTTAGAGTAAAAAATATGTGTGTCACATTGATCTCCATCCATCCATCATGTGCCATGCCGGTAAGCGTGGGCGGTCATGTTCTGCCATCTCACTCGATCAACAGAGTCGTGGATCAGTTCCGTGTTTTTGTCTCGACCATGCCACAAGGCCAAGCCATCCAGATACTTGTTTCTAGGTCTTCCCCTTGGTCTGTTCCCCTCGATCTTACCAGTTGTCACCAAGTTCTCCAAATCATTTCTTCTCATAACATGCCCAAAAAATTGTGACTGTCTACGTCTAATGTCTCTGATCAGTTTACGATCTTCATTTGTTTCTTGAAGGACTTGTTCATTGGTCTTTCTGGCTGTCCATGGTATTCTTTGCATTTTCCTCAGAAACCACATTTCTACAGCCATCAGATATTTTTCAGCCTGGCTGCTCATTGTCCAAGCTTCACATCCATATAAAAGTACAGGTTCTATGTAGCATCTCAACACTCTTTTTCTCGTTTCAATTGACATCTTTTTATTGGTCAGTATGTTTTTCATCTTGCTAAAGGCTACTTTTGCCATGGCGATTCTTGTTCTAATCTCTTCAAGGCATCTCCCATCAGATGTTATTACTGTTCCGAGGTAATTGTACCTATTCACTTGTTGAAGAGTATTCCCATTTACTTGTATATTACACTGTGGTATTTCGTTCTTCTTAGTGACGACCATAATCTGTGTCTTTTTACAATTTAATTCTAACCCTTGTTGTTCACTATGTGTAACAACCGCATCTACTAAATTTTGCAGGTCCTGTTCATTGTCTGCAATCAAGACTGTATCATCTGCATATCTAATGTTATTGATGCATCGTCCCCCAATGTTGATTCCTTCCATATTTTCAATATTTCTGAAAATATTTTCACTGTACAGGGAAAACAGATCTGGAGACATTACACATCCCTGTCTCACACCTCTCTTAATAGGCTGATATTGGCTTACTTCATTATCAACTCTTATGGCAGCTTGTTGTTTCCAATATATGTTTTTTACAAGTCTAAGGTCTTTCCCATCAATTTGTAGATCTTCAAGCATCCTTATCATGTTGACATGTCTCACTTTATCAAAAGCCTTTGTGTAGTCAATGAAGCAAAGGTGTAGATCTTTGTTTACTTCTATAGAACGTTCGATTACGGTTCTCAGTATATACACAGCATTTACTGTACCCTTGCCTACTACAAACCCACATTGTTCTTCTCCTATTTCAGGTTGTATTTTCCTCCTAACTCTTTGCATGATAATTCTTAGCAAAATCTTCGTGATGTGACTCATTATACTAATTGTTCGATGTTGATCACATTCCAAGGCTCCTGATTTCTTTGGGATTGCAATAAATACAGAATTACATAACTCATGAGGTATGTTTCCAGTATCATATATTGTATTAAGCAGACTGGTAACTTTATCTATTCCATATTCTTCTAAAGCATTAATCATTTCTGTTGTGACGCTGTCTGGACCGGGGGTTTTGCCAGATTTCATATGATTAAGAGCATTCTGAACCTCCATCTTCAAAATTGCTGGCCCTTCATTGTTATTTTGAACAATATATTGTTCGTCTCTGCTATCGTCATAAAGGTTTTTCACGTAATCTGACCATACATGTAAAATCTGATCTTTTTCTATTATGACTCTTCCATCTTTTGTCTTTAGGCAGCCTGCTGATGTACGTGTTCTTTGATTAGTAATCTCCTGAATTCTTTTGTGCATTAGTTTCGCATTTTTACTGTTTTGTTGTTTTTCAATTTCTCTGCAATTTTTCTCAAGCCATGTTTCTTTAGCCTCCTTACATAAGGTTCTGACTTTTCTGTGAATTTCTTCATATTTGGCAGGATTATTTTTGTTCTGTCTTCTTGTTTCCATTAGTTGTAAAATTTCTTCAGTCATCCATGTCTTACGGCCAACTTTCTTTACTTTTGGAATAGTTTTTTCTGCTGCACAACTGATTGAATTCTTCAGCATTTCCCATTGATCATCTACATCTTGAAATAGGATCTCTAGATCAGACAATAAATCAAATTTGTTCTTTACTTCTATGTTAAAATTATCTTGTATTTCTTTGTCAGTTTTCAATTTGCACAAGTCATATTTAGGGTTTCCTGCTGTATACTTGACTTTCTTTAACTTTACCCTCAATGTGCCAGTAATTAATCTGTGATCACTGTAACAGTCTGCATTTGGAACTGTTTTTACAACTGTTAATGCATTTCGAAACCTTTTGCTCATCAGGATGTAATCTATCTGGTTTTTAATCCTGCTGTCTGGACTCCTCCATGTCCATAATCTTCTAGGATGTTGTTTAAACCAGGTGTTTCCTACAACCAATTCTTGTTCTTTTGCCCATTCTACAAGTCTGTAACCTCTTTGCTGTTGCTTTCTCTGTTCATTGATCTAACAGAGTTTAATGGTTGTATAATGTCCCCCCCCCCCCCCGCATATCCTTTACAGGACATCGCTGTCAACACCAGCATTTTACCGCTGTTGTTGATTTCTTGGTAAGATTACGCTCAGTTTGTCATTGCTTTCTGTGCGGCCGGCTCACCTTATCCCGTATGTCACCAACGCGGCGAGAACCGCTATCAATTCTCGCGCGCTGCGTTACCCTACGTGGATAAACGGGATAACGGAAAAAGTCGTTTAACATCTAGGCCAGGGAGACCCACCGGTTGTGTAATTACTAACTGAAAATTTGATACATACAGAACTAGGTACGCTGACCCTTTGCACCTGGTCTCCTGTATTACAAAGTATAGGAAAAATTAATCAATCAATCAATCAATCAATCAATCAATCAATCAATCAATCAATAATAATCATTCTTCACCTCCTCATCACCATCAAGTGCCCTGCCAGCTGGCGTAGGTCTTCATGTATCTCCACAGATCTCGGTATTTGGTGTTCTGGATCAACTCTGCTGATGATATTCCTACATGCCACCGTCTCAATCCATTCAGCATCACTTCTCTTGGTCGGCCCCTGTCTTTCTCCCCCTCGATCTTTCCAGTCGTCGCTAATAATATCAATAACAATAATAATAATTAGGAAATAGCGTTAAGCACATATGTTATAAATAATCTAAATAACAACACTCAGATCCTACGTTTCGATCGTATTGACCTTTCTCAGGAACAAAACAAACAGGGATAAAGAAATACAAAATGATAATTATAAATAAAAAAAAAGCATAAAGATTATAAATACAACATGTCAAATGACGAGTGCCCAGAATGCCATGCGCATGAAGGGTGTGCAAGGGTTCTGGTGTACTGATTAAAAATCAGAAAATGTGAAGCCAAAGATGTGTGCACAGTCTAACCGAGAAAGATGATGTAAGATATGGGTATATAGTAAACTTATCATGATGGGCAGAATTAAACAGTGGCATCTATAGCTGTAACGATTCCAGTTATATGGACATATCCCAAGGTGTTGAATAAGTGGCTCCACGCTCTGAGTCTGGCCGTATTGTTAGAATAACAGAACCTTATGGCAGTGACTCGTACATTATTGGCAGTTGTGTGATCTCGAAAATTAGATTGGATGCAGGTTTGTTGGAATGTTGTGAATGTTTCTAAGACGTTCCATGAAAGACCAGCCACACGACTCCCCGTCATCCATCTGATTTCTCAGCACATCTCATGTAATTTGCCGGCTCCGTGGCCGAGGGGTTAGCAGCTTTCTCCGCTAACCCCGAATACTCTCGTCACGTGACGCGACGAGAATTAGTAGTGGTTCGAATCGCAAAAGTGACTTATGAGAGTATGGAGCCGGTCGCTCAGAAAGTCGTGGCGTGCTGATGAGCGTAATCTAGCCTAGGAATCAACATACAGCTGAAAGATGCTGGTGTTGACCGCAATATCCTGAAACAGGATGGAAACGCGGAAAAAAAAAAAAAAAAAAAAAAAAATCTCATGTAATTAATAGTATACACTCGGTTACAGAATGTTCATGAAAACTTATCTTTCATAGGAAAAGTGATTATGGGAACTCTGATAAATAAAGGCTTCCCATGTTAGGCATATCTTCAAGTTACATTTGGCTGCATCCAAAGACGGAGTAACTGCAGATGGGCAACTGTGAACAAACAGACATGTAACAGTTTTGTTACAGCAACATGTTACACTACAACGAATTTTCTTTGTATCAGAATGTAAATACACCATTTCTGATTGAATTTGTCATGCTGATTCCAAATATCATAATGAAAGTCACCAATTGACTGTGTTTATTTTAACGATGAATTTACATTACTGTAATACAAATGATGCATGCTTGTTTAGTTCTCTGGGGTGAACAATTCGTTTTTTTTTACTTTTGCATTATAAAAATTGATATTTCAACATGAAATAATATAAAAATAAATAAAAACTTATTTAAAGTTCACATATAATGTTTTAAAAAGGCACATTTGAAACCATTCCGTCATTATTCAATCGCTGTTTGAGCTCTCTTTGCTTGCTTTTTGTAGTCAATCGATGAGGTGTCTATTGTTATAGTCCAACAGTAATGAGCAAGCACTGGAAGACTCCAGTTGTCTTGATACCGTGTCTCTATAGCAGCAATGTCCTGGTCAAATCGTTCACAATGCTCATCACTGATAGCTCCACAGTTTGACTAAAGAAATTATAAGTTTTCAAAGACATGTTGCAGCCAAGACTCTTATACATCAGAAGGAGATTGTGAACAATTTCATTGTAATATAATATCTGCTGTTTCAACAATTTCATTGTAATATAATATCTGTTGTTTCAACAATTTCATGAAAATATCATATCTGTTGTTTCCAAGAAAATTGTCCACCACTGACTTACATGCTAGCCATGCTGCTGTTTCCTTCTCATGCAACACGCAAAAGAACTCGTCATCATAAAGAGGCATTCGATTTTGAGGACCAACAAATATCCCCTCTCAGATTTTAGCGCCACCCAGTATTGGAAATGTTCTGATGAGGTACTTGAAAGCCTCATCTGTTTTTTATATTGCCGTGACAATGTTTTTAAAGAAACACAGCTTGTAATGGTGGCAACAAAATCTTGCTGGTGTCGACAAGAGTTGGGTTCTTATTGCCAGGCTGCAATCATTACCTGATTGGCCATTGTCTTCTGATGTAATGGTCAATTCGTGCACGACTCACAGAGAAAGCAACAGCACTTGATGTATCCACCCTGTAGTCCAGGGGTGTCAAACTCAAGCGCTCAGCGGGCCAAAACACAAATCACACGTAAGGTTGCGGGCCGAACAGGATAAACTTTCAATAAGCCGAAAATTAAACCATTTTTTTTAAACATTAATATAAATAAAAACAGAAACAAGCGTTTTAATAATAAAAAATCATTGGTATACACATCTTGATTTTTATGGTGTAGCGGGGTAGGGGTATTCCCTATTAAAGGAGAAGTAAGGCGCCAGGGAGGGAGAGGGACCAGTTAACGAGTCCTTTGGGAGACAGACGGAGATCGTAGACTGATTGGGGACATTGGACGTGGACAGTCACAATTTTTTGGGCATGTTGTGAGAAGGGGTGATTTGGAGAACTTGGTGACGGCTGGTAGGATCGAGGGGAACAGACCAGGGGGAAGACCTAGAAGCGGGTACCTGAATGGCTTGGCCCTGTGGCATGGTCGAGACAGAAACACGGAGCCGATCCACGACTCTGGTGATCGAGTGAGATGACAGGATATGACCGCCCACGCTTACCGGCATGGCACATGATATATATATATATATATATATATATATATATATATATATATATATATATATATATATATATATATATATATATATATATATATATATATTGGAAACAACAAGCTGCCATGAGGATTCATAATGAAGTGGGACAATATCAGCCTATTAAGAAAGGTGTTAGGCAGGGATGTGTAATGTCTCCAGATTTTTTTTCCTTATACAGTGAAAATATCTTCAGAAATGTAGAAGATATAAATGGAATCAGCATTTGAGGACGAAACATCAATAACATTAGATATGCAGATGATACAGTATTGATTGCAGACAATGCACAGGATCTGCAACAATTAGTAGATGTGGTTGTTGTACACAGTGAGCAACTGGGGTTAGAATTAAATTGTAAAAAGACACAGGTTATGGTCGTAACTAGGAAGAACGAAGTACCACAATGTAATATACAAGTAAATGGGAATATTCTTCAACAAGTGAATAGGTACAATTATCTGGGAACAGTCATAACATCTGATGGGAGATGCCTTGAAGAGATTAGAACAAGAATTGCCATGGCGAAAATAGTCTTTAGCAAGATGAAAAACATTCTGACCAATAAAAAGATGTCAATTGAAACGAGAAAAAAAGAGTGTTGAGGGGATACATAGAGCCTGCTCTTATGTATGGATGTGAAACGTGGACAATGAGCAGTCTAGCTGAAAAACATCTGATGGCTGCAGAAATGTGGTTTCTGAGGAAAATGCAAAGAATACCATGGACAGACAGAAAAACCAATGACCAAGTACTACAGGAGACAAATGAAAATCGTAAATTGATTAGAGAAATTAGACGTAGACAGTCAAAATTGTTTGGACATCTTATGAGAAGAAATGGATTGGAGAACTTAGTGACAACTGGCAAGATCGAAGGGAACAGACCAAGAGGAAGACCGAGAGGGAAATACCTGGATGGCTTGGCCAAATGGCATGGACGAGACAGGAACACTGAGCTGATCCACGACTCTGGTGATCGAGTGAAATGGCGAGTCATGACCGCCCACGCTTTCCGGTATGGCACATGATTGATTGATTGTCAATATGTCAGAGCACGATGTTTGGCATCTTTTCTTGGTTACAAGTTCGTTTATGTTGTGAGTAATGTTCTGTGTCATAGAGATTCTCATGATGGTCTGCAAGTGTTCATCAGTGAGACGACTCCTGTGTGATGTTTTCTTAATCTTCATCACAGAAAACAGCTGCTCACACAGATATGTGCTATCAAACATGCTCAAGGTTCGAGCCACATGTAGACGAAGCCGGGGCATCTCTTCAGGAATAAAACGAGTGAACTGTGCAAGCCCCACAGTGTCGTACTTTGCCTTTAGTGTCCCATTACACTGCAGCTCTATTAATCCCATCTGCAAATTTACAGGTGCAGTTTCCGAAACAGATCAAAAATACTTTTCTGTGCTTCAAAGTCATTAAAGTGCAGAGCGAACTCGGCGCGAAATAAGCTAAGTTTCTCAGCAAAGTGTGCATTGGGAAACATCACAGCGTTGACTTGGTTTAACAATGCTTGGCAACAAGAAAAGGGAGACAGGTTGCATTGGTGCATTTGTGTTTCCCATAAGCGCAGCTTCACTTGAAATGCCTTCAATGCATCATGCATATCAGTGATAAAGTGATCCCGTCACTGGAGCTGCATGTTGAAGTCTTTGTGATGAGTGTTTATATTAGAGAGAAACGCCAACTCACATTTCCACTTTTTATCCCGACAAACTGGAATCTTTTCCTTTACGGTTCATGAATTGACATATTTCCTCGATCAGCTGAAAATATCTACAGAGAACTTTTCCCTGACTTAGCCACCGCACTTCCGTAAGATAAGGCATGTCGCTGAACGTCGACTCTATTTCCAGCAAAAAAGACTGAAATTGGCGAATTGACGGTTTGTGTTTCAGTGCTCATTACATCTCCCATGTTGAGGAATTTACCACACAGCGATCCTTGGTGTATGATGCAGTGTTATGCTATCAATTCACCAGTATAGTTCTCCTGCATCTTTAACCGCATCCTTCCAACTAGTCCACTTTTTCCGCCACACATAGCCGGTGCTCCATCTGTTGTAAGTCCAACGAGTTTGTCCCAAGACAGGTTCATGTTGGTTCAACTTTGACATACGTTGTGAAAAATGTCTTTTCCTGTCGTTGTCTCATGCATGGATTTAATGTCCTATATTTCTTCTGTAACATTCAAACTGGAGTCCACACCACGGATGAAGATGGCGAGCTGTGCAGTTTCAGTCGTGTAATTACTTTCATCGACAGCAAGGGAGAATACAATAAAGTCTTTGCCTTTTTCGATCAGCTGTGTTTTCACATCAGTGGCCATCTCACAAGCCCCATAAACAACCTCATTTCTGTTAAGGCTTACCTTTGCAAACGTCTACTTTTTGTCTGAATACAAGACGTCACACACTTACATCATGCAGCGCTTCAGAAACTCTCTTTCTGTATATGGTAGGCCTGATTTTGCCATCTCCTCCGCCACAATAAAACTTGCTTTCACAGCAGCTCCAGGTTGCAATTTTGCTTTGATGAAAAACATCTGCTGTGATGTTTGATGCCTCTTCAATTCTTCTACCTTCTGTAGCTTCTGCTCTGCATTCAGGCTGTTTACCTTGTCTTGATGTTAAGTCTCGTAGTGCCGTCTCAGATTATATTCTTTAATCACAGCCACATTCACTCCACAAATTAGACACACAGGATTACCGCCAATATAAGTAAACATATATTAAGCCTTCCAGCTGCTTTTAAAGGCTCTGTTTTCGGAATCAACTTTTTTCTTGATAATTTTAAAGGCTAGCTTTGATTTAAAAAAGATTGTGCTTCTACCGACAGACGCTTGATTGATATCAGGTTAGCCGTAGCGGGAAAAGGTGGTGTTTTTATCCGAGCACTACACTACTTTCATTTCTTATGCGCCAATCCAAAACGAGCAACTGAACGTTGCTAGGGAACTATAATGACGAACAACCACTCACTACACAACTTTTATTTTCGCTTATTCTGATCGAATCGAGAAAGCTCTCAGGTAGCCTATCATTCGGCAATGCTGCTAATTGGGGAATTTGATTTTCACTTTATATCGTGGCCATTAAAATATATCTTTGCCTACAATTCTCTCTCGGGCCGAATATATTTGTACATCGGTTGAGACCTATCAGGCCTGATATGATTGTAAGCCGGGCCTGATGTGGCCCGCGGTCCTTGAGTTTGATACATGTGCTGTAGTTCAAGCAAAAAGGAGACCATTTTTAAGTCACCGCAAAGTGATGATGATCGTAGTTTATACACTTCAAAAACTGCTTATTTTTTTTCCATTTGTTTCTTTCATATGAACTGCGTGATCAACTGGAATTGTGGGTAACACATTACCATTATTCAACAAAACAGCTTTAAGACTCGTCGTGAATGAATGAATGAAAAATCTCCACTCTTCCTGTTTGTAATTGATTTTGAGGGCCGCCATTAAACCGGACATGTTGTGCCACGCAGAAAGATCACCCTCTGTGGAAAAAAAAAGAATGTAATTAGCGGCTTCAGGCGGTTCCTATACACAGACATTTTAACATCTTCTGCCAGGAGATTCCACTTTTGCGATCTGGAACCCAAAAGCACCGCCTTGTACATCGGCAAAATCAGATCTCTTACAAGATCATTCAGTTCACTTATTAATGTTTTATAATAAAATTTATTAAATGTTATTAGATGTGGTTTAGTAGATGTAGTTTGCTCAATACCTGGGTCACTAGAGGTTGATGGTTCAGGACCACCAATGTCCTCTTCTTTATCAGTGGAAGCAGCTGAACATGATTCTGGCTCTAGCAGATCGTCGCCATGTGGTACCGGACGTATTTCAGAGGGGGTGTTTGGATATTCCAGAGTCCATGTGATCTATTTTGAAATACCTTTCCGAATTGGAGGGACCATGCAAAAGTAACAGTTGTTGTGATGATCAGTGGGTTCTCAACAAATCATTGGGACTGCAAAAGGCATAGCTTGCCTATTGCCAGTCAACCACAGTTTCAGATGTTCTGCACATGTATTGGGACTGCAAAAGGCATAGCTTGCCTTTTGCCAATCAACCACAGTTTAAGATGTTCTGCACATGTATTGCAGCAAATGTATGATTCCCAGCTCTTATGTTGATCTCCCATTCTTCAGCCAAAATACAAATTGTGTGACTCCTTAAACACTTGAATTATATTTCGTTTTTGTGATAGAAATGTCACTTCACCACATATATAACATCATTTATTAGCCCTGGTTCACACGTGCCCTAGCCATTTCTAACTACGTTACTTTAGCTAAGGACAAATGCACTAACCAATGGCAAAATTGTATTAGAGATAAAATATGTATACACAATTGTATATATTCATAGGCAGGATTACTTCATCACCTTCTAGTTACATTCGTATTGATTATTAGAAAAAATGATGCAATCGCCCACATCAGTTGCGTCATATATATATTGACCGAAATTGTATAAACTAGTAGCATACATCTTGAAAACTAGAGCCAATCCTTATTTTAAATGTCATTTTCGTTTTCAGTATACCCCTCGACTGGCTAATCTGATCCACAGTGGACCAGTGACAGAGGAAGATATGGTGGGTCACCAGAATATGTGAGTGGAATGTAACAGAGGAAGATATGGTGTCTCGTCAGAGCGCGTGGGTGGAATGTGACAGAGGAAGATATACAGGGGGGGGGGGTGGCCAGAGCGTGTGGGTGGAATGTGACAGAGGAAGATATGCTGGCTCGCCAGAGTGTGTGGGTGGGATTTGACAGAGGAAGATGTGCTGGAGGGGGGACAGAGCGTGTGAGTGGAATGTGACAAAGGATGATATGCTGGTTGACCGGAGTGTGCGTGGAATGTGACAGAGGAAGATATGCTGAGGGGCCAGAGCGTGTGAGTGAAATGTGACAGAGGAAGATATGCTGGTTGATCGCAGTGTGCGAGTGGAATGTGACAGAGGAAGTTATGCTGGGGGGGGGCAGAGGGTGTGGGTGGAATGTGACAGAGGAAGATATGCTGGGGGGCCAGAGCGTGTGAGTGAAATGTGACAGAGGAAGATATGCTGGTTGATCGCAGTGTGCGAGTGGAATGTGACAGAGGAAGTTATGCTGGGGGGGGGGGCAGAGGGTGTGGGTGGAATGTGACAGAGGAAGATATACTAGGTCGCCAGAGCGTGTGGGTTGAATGTGAGGGTAGGTGTAGGTTGATTGTGAGGAGGTCGCGTTTCCCTTTTAAAGGACATTTGTCACGATACGGATTCTTGGCAGTGCCGCCATTCAATATGGCTTTCATTTGCCCATAGTGGCGGTCAGCATGGCTGAATGGATAAACAAGCTCCTTCTTAAACATCCGGCGTGCTGATGCCGATGTAGTGGGTTCCAGCTGCAGTGAATAGAACTAGAAATGCATAAGTTATGTAACATGTAACAGAACAAGCTGCAGTGAATAGAACTAGAGATGTATAAGTTATATAACATGTAACAGAACAAGCTGGAGTGAACGGAACTAGAAATGTATAAGTTATATAACATGTAACAGAACAAGCTGGAGTGAACGGAACTAGACATGTATAAGTTATATAACACTAGCTGACCCTGCCCGGCTTCGCCCAGACCCTGGTGGGGAGCATCTCATTTAATTCATATAAGTAGCCATATAAGTTCTCGTTCCCTCCTCCAAGTACTCTATTTATTAGCACAAGTATTGGGTCCTCTCTTCATTTGGCTCGGTTCTGAGTCGACTATCATGGCATCTTAACTAATACCAACAACACTTTGTTGAACAATAAGTACGTAGCTGTTCATTGACGCTGTGCACAATAGATAACATGAACTCATGTGTGTTCCAGTCTATCTATCTGTCTGTCTGTCTGTCTGTCTGTCTGTCTGACCCGGCCCAGCCCATGGTGGAGAGCATCTCATTTAAATCATATAAGTAGTCATATAAGATCCCGTTCCCGACTATCTGTATGTCTGTCTGTCTTGGGTAAATGGAGGAGGGAGGAGGAAGAGGGAGGTGGAGGAGGGAAGAGGAGGGAGGAGGAGGGAGGAGGAGACAGGAGGAATAGGAGGGAGGAGGAGGGATTAGGAAGAGGAGGGAGGAGTAGGGTGGAGGAGGAGGGGGAGGAGGAGGGAGGAGGAAGAGGGAGAAGGAGGGAGGAGGAGATCGCAGGAGGAGGAGGAGGAGGAGGAGGAGAGGGAGGAGGAGGAGGGAGAGGGAGGAGGAGGGGAGGAGGAGGAGAGAGTAGGCGGAGGGAGGAGAAGGAGGAGGGAGGAGTAGAGAGTGGGAGGAGGGAGGAGGCGGAGGGAGGAAGAGGGAGGAGGAAGAGGGAGAAGGAGGAGGGAGGAGAAGGAGGGAAGAGGATGAGAGGGAGGAGGAGGAAGAGGGAGGAGGAGGAATGTGAAGGGAGGAGGAGGGAGGAGGTAGAGGGAGGAGGAGGGAGGAGGATAGAGGAGGAGGAGGGATGAGGAGGAAGAGGGAGGAGGAGGAATGTGAAGGGAGGAGGAGGGAGGAGGTAGAGAGAGGAGGAGGAGGGAGGAGGAGAATGGAGGAGGAGGGATGAGGAGGAGAGGGAGGAGGAGGGGGAGGAGGGGGAGGAGGAGGGAGGAAGAAGGAGGAGGGAGGAAGACGGATGAGGGGGAGGAGGGAGGGGGAGGAGGAGGAAGGAGGAGAAGGGAGGAGGAGGAGGGAGCAGCAGGAAGGAGGAGGAGGAAGAGGGAGGAGGAGGGAGGAGGAAGAGAGAGGAGGGAGGAGGAAGAGAGAGGAGGGAGGAGGAGGGAGGAAGAGATAGGCGGAGAGAGGAGGAGGAGGGAGGAGGAGGAGTAGGGATGAATAGGAGGGAGGAGAAGGGAGGAGGAGGGATTAAGAGAAAGAGGGGGGAAAGGGGAGAAGGAGGAGGGAGGAGGGAGGAGGAGGAGGAAAGAGGGATGAGGAGGGAGGAGGAGGGAGGATGAGGAGGAGGGAGGAGGAGGAGGGAGGATGGTGAAGGAGGAGGAGGAGGAGGAGGGTGAAGGAGGAGGAGGGGGAGGAGGGGAGGGGAGGAGGAGGGAGGAGGAGGGAGGAGGGAGGAGGAGAACGTAGGTGGGGGAGGATGAGAAGGGAGGAGGGAGAGGGAGGAGGAGGGAGGAGGAGGAGAGAGGAGGAGGGAGGAGGTGGAGGGAGAAGGAGGAGGGAGGAAGAGGTAGAAGGAGGAGGAGAGGAGGAGGGAGGAGGAGGAAGGAGGAATAGGAGGGAGGAGGAGGGATTAGGAAGAGGAGGGAGGAGGAGGGAGGAGAGGAAGAGGGAGAAGGAGGGAGGAGGAGAGAGGAGGAGGAGGAGGAGGAGAAGGGAGTAGGAGGAGGGAGACGGAGGAGGAGGGAGGAGGAGAGAGTAGGCGGAGGAGGAGGCGGAGGGAGCAGGAAGAGGGAGGAAGAGGGAGAAGGAGGGAGGAGAAGGAGGAGGGAGGAGGAAGGAGGAGTAGAGAGTGGGAGGAGGGAGGAGGCGGAGGGAGGAAGAGGGAGGAGGAAGAGGGGAAGGGAGGAGGAGAGGAGGTAGTAGGATGATTGATTGCCATCCCACCAGGTTAATATGTTATCGCGGACCTCAGAGAGAAGTGTCTATGTAGAAGACCATTTCCTGGACGTACGTATTTTGGGAGGGGAGGAGGGAGGAGGAGGAGGAGGAGAAGAAGAAAAAAAAATACGACAGTTGGCATCTCTGGAATGAAAGGAAGGCGTGTAGAAAATTTCATCTCAATCGGATGGGCCGTTCGCGAGCGTATAAAGGACATACGGACAGAGATACATACGCACAAGTCTTTTTATATATAAGATAACTGACCTGCCCGGCTTCGCCCAGACCCTGGTGGGGAGCATCTCATTTAATTCATATAAGTAGCCATATAAGTTCTCGTTCCCGTTACCGACTATCTGTCTGTCTGACTGTCTGTCTGTCTGTCTGTCTGACCCAGCCCGTCTTCGCCCAGACCCTGATGGGGAGCATGTCATTTAATTCATATAAGTAGTCATATAAGTTCCCGTTCCCGACTGTCTGTCTGTCTGTCTATCTATCTATCTGTCTGTCTGTCTGACCCAGTCCAGCCCATGGTGGAGAGCATCTCATTTAAATCATATAAGTAGTCATATAAGATCCCGTTCCCGACTATCTGTCTGACTGTCTGTCTGTCTGGGTAAATGGAGGAGGAAGGAGAAGAGGGAG
>OY992883.1:9996450-9997697 GCA_963921405.1 Cepaea hortensis | reverse complement strand
ATAAAGCACGTTGAAAGTAATAATTTGTACAGTCATCTAAGACTTCTACCACTACAAAAGCGCTTCCTTTTCAACAAAGCCAAATTAGTGAATAAAATTATATCTCAAAATACCCCAGAGTATCTTCTGCCGCTGATTCAATCTAATGCAATGAACAGCAAGCGCCTAAATTTGTTACATGTCTCAAAGCCTAGATTGGACCTATACAAAACATGTTTTGCCTATTCTGGTGCTCACTTATGGAATCATCTGCCTCCAGATCTGAAAACTCCAATGAGTCCCTACACATTTAACCAAAAACTCTTTCAATACTTAATCCATACCGACTATATGCCACCATAATTCATTTACTGGTATAATTGTTCAGTATAATTGTTCATTATAATTGTTCACTATATATGTGTGTGCGTGTGGGAGCGAGAGAGAGAGAGAGAGAGAGAGAGAGAGAGAGAGAGAGAGAGAGAGAGAGAGAGAGAGAGAGTGGGTGTCAGAGAGAGGGAGAGAGTGAATGCGTGTGTGCATGCGTGTGTGTGGAGAGAGTGACTGAGCGAGAAATGGTGGGGGAATGTGTCAGTGCATGCATTCGTACGTGTATGTGTGAGTGAGGGAGTGTGTGCGTGCATGCGTTCATGTGTACGTGTATGTGTGAGAGAGTGAGATTGAGAGAGTGAGTGTGTGTATGTGTAGGATTGTGTGTTAGAAAGTGAGACAGTGGGAGAGTTGATGTGTTAGTGTGTGTGGGTGTGTGTGTGTGCGCGCATGCGTGTGAGTGTGTGTATATGAAAGAATACAGAGAGAGAGAGAGAGAGAGAGAGAGAGAGAGAGAGAGAGAGAGAGAGAGAGAGAGAGATGAGCAGATGCATGTCATGTAACACGCATGTTATGTAACACGCGAATCCATATGTTTGTGTATTCTCATTTGTCATATTATAAGTTAAATACCATTTGATTTTATCATGTATAATCTAAACTTATGTTCATTACTGTAGTTTGAGTGAGAGAGTGAGTGAGTGTGAATGAGAGACAGAATGAGTGAGCGTGAAAGTGAATGAGTGAGAGTGAATGAGTGAGCGTGAGAGTAAATGAGGGAGCGTGAGAGTGAATGAGTTAGCGGGAGAGTGAATGATTGAGCGTGAGAGTGAATGAGTGAGCGGGAGAGTGAATGAGTGAGAGTGAATGAGTGAGCGGGAGAGTGAATGAGTGAGAGTGAATGAGTGAGCGGGAGAGTGAATGAGTGAGCGTGAGAG
>OY992883.1:9958950-9991450 GCA_963921405.1 Cepaea hortensis | reverse complement strand
TGTATGTATGTATGTATGTATGTATGTATGTATGTATGTATGTATGTATGTATGTATGTATGTATGTATGTATGTATGTATGTATGTATGTATGTATGTATGTATGTATGTATGTATGTATGTATGTATGTATGTATGTATGTATGTATGTATGTATGTATGTATGTATGTATGTATGTATGTATGTATGTATGTATGTATGTATGTATGTATGTATGTATGTATGTATGTATGTATGTATGTATGTATGTATGTATGTATGTATGTATGTATGTATGTATGTATGTATGTATGTATGTATGTATGTATGTATGTATGTATGTATGTATGTATGTATGTATGTATGTATGTATGTATGTATGTATGTATGTATGTATGTATGTATGTATGTATGTATGTATGTATGTATGTATGTATGTATGTATGTATGTATGTATGTATGTATGTATGTATGTATGTATGTATGTATGTATGTATGTATGTATGTATGTATGTATGTATGTATGTATGTATGTATGTATGTATGTATGTATGTATGTATGTATGTATGTATGTATGTATGTATGTATGTATGTATGTATGTATGTATGTATGTATGTATGTATGTATGTATGTATGTATGTATGTATGTATGTATGTATGTATGTATGTATGTATGTATGTATGTATGTATGTATGTATGTATGTATGTATGTATGTATGTATGTATGTATGTATGTATGTATGTATGTATGTATGTATGTATGTATGTATGTATGTATGTATGTATGTATGTATGTATGTATGTGTGTGTGTGTGTGTGTGTGTGTGTGTGTGTGTGTGTGTGTGTGTGTGTGTGTGTGTGTGTGTGTGTGTGTGTGTGTGTGTGTGTGTGTGTGTGTGTGTGTGTGTGTGTGTGTGTGTGTGTGTGTGTGTGTGTGTGTGTGTGTGTGTGTGTGTGTGTGTGTGTGTGTGTGTGTGTGTGTGTGTGTGTGTGTGTGTGTGTGTGTGTGTGTGTGTGTGTGTGTGTGTGTGTGTGTGTGTGTGTATGTATGTATGTATGTATGTATGTATGTATGTATGTATGTATGTATGTATGTATGTATGTATGTATGTATGTATGTATGTATGTATGTATGTATGTATGTATGTATGTATGTATGTATGTATGTATGTATGTATGTATGTATGTATGTATGTATGTATGTATGTATGTATGTATGTATGTATGTATGTATGTATGTATGTATGTATGTATGTATGTATGTATGTATGTATGTATGTATGTATGTATGTATGTATGTATGTATGTATGTATGTATGTATGTATGTATGTATGTATGTATGTATGTATGTATGTATGTATGTATGTATGTATGTATGTATGTATGTATGTATGTATGTATGTATGTATGTATGTATGTATGTATGTATGTATGTATGTATGTATGTATGTATGTATGTATGTATGTATGTATGTATGTATGTATGTATGTATGTATGTATGTATGTATGTATGTATGTATGTATGTATGTATGTATGTATGTATGTATGTATGTATGTATGTATGTATGTATGTATGTATGTATGTATGTATGTATGTATGTATGTATGTATGTATGTATGTATGTATGTATGTATGTATGTATGTATGTATGTATGTATGTATGTATGTATGTATGTATGTATGTATGTATGTATGTATGTATGTATGTATGTATGTATGTATGTATGTATGTATGTATGTATGTATGTATGTATGTATGTATGTATGTATGTATGTATGTATGTATGTATGTATGTATGTATGTATGTATGTATGTATGTATGTATGTATGTATGTATGTATGTATGTATGTATGTATGTGTTTGTGCTGCTGCCTGTCTGTCTCATAATATGGTAATATGTATTGTTTATGTCCTCAGCATTCACTTGACAATGTTCTTTCTATGTTGATGTAATATCCACAATAGATAATTAATGTTCGAGAAATGAGTGATTGGAAGGGCCGAACGAAAGACGGGTCTGCGTGCCCAAATTGAGACTCCTTGAAAACAAAGTTCGTTCATTCGTTCATTTTCTCATCTTATCATCATCTCATATTATCATCTACTGATCTCATTATCATCTCTTTATTATCTTTTTATCATCATCATCAATGTCATCATCACCTCTTCTCATCATCATCAACTCATCGTGATCATTATCATCAACATCATCTGATCTCATTACCACTCATCTCATTTCATTATCATCTCATCATCATCATCATCTCCTCTCATTACTGTCTCATCATCATCACATTTTAATATCGCCTTATCTATTTATTATCACATTATCATATGATCTTATTATCATCTCATTATCATAATTTAATCTCATTATCTCATCCCATCGTCATCATGTCATTTCATCATCATCATCACAATCATCATGTAATCTCATTACCATCTCATCATCGTCTCATCTCATCATCATCATCATCATCATCATCATCATCATCATCATCATCATCATCATCATCATCATCATCATCATCATCATCATCATCATCATCATCATCATCATCATGTAATCTCATTACCACCTCATCATCGTCTCATCTCATAATCATCATCATCATCATCATCATCATCATCATCATCATCATCATCATCATCATCATCATCATCATCATCATCTCGTCTCACCATCGGCATAATCTCCTTTGATTGTCGATTCTCATCTCATCATCTTCTCATCTAATCATAATCTCATCCAATCATCATTATAATCAACATCACCACCATCTCATCTTTTTCCTCTTGTATCTTGCCTTTTCGAGGTGAAGCATACAGAGAGGCGGGATATTCCCCGTGTATCGGCTTCATTTATCAAGATATCCTTGGACTATCCATGGTTTTCATGTTCGGCTCCTTCTTCAGTTTGGTTTGTAAATCATTGCTTGTTGTGGTATACTGTCAGTTGGTAGCCTAGTTATGTGTACGAACCATCTCATCTGCTGTTTTCTAATGAAATAAAGCGCTGCTTTTGTGCCCACTGTAGTCCTGATTTCTTTATTTCTGGTTTTCTCCCTTCTTGATATGATGAGTATTCAAAACAACATATTCCCTTATTGAATGTAAACACAGACACCAAAAACAAAAGCTTGCACGGTGTCTTGCCTGAAATATTTAACTGCATCTCGTCAGGTGCATACTGTAGAGTTATGTATGTAGGCCCCGCTATACGTCGCCTCGGTATGCGTCGTTTCGCTATAACGTCGCTGTCACATAGAAGACTACTTTGAATTATCGTCGCTACGTTTCGCCGTAATGTCGTTTTGAGGCTGGCGATCGGGCTGTTGATAAGTAAGGACAATTCATGCAGGTGCTGACAAAATCAAAGAGAGTGCTAAAAACGTAGCCCCTTTGAGTGCTTCCAAGATCACTTGTACCAGAAGTATTCTTTTGGAGAACATGGAAGCACTATTGGGCGTCTGGATTGAAAACCAGAACCAACGAAATATGCCTGTGAGCAAGATGGTTATCCAAGAGAAAGCAAAGTCTCTCTATGAAGATCTAGCTAAGAAAGCGGGTGAGAGCAGTACTAGTAGTGCTGATCATAGTTTTGGACCGAGCCGTGGTTGGTTTGAGCGCTTTAAGACGCGTTCACACCTGTACAACATTCAGACAACAGGTGAAGCGGCGAGTGCTGATACTGATTAGGGTGGTTACTGTCAAAGACTCGACCGCATCCCCTCCGCCAGGGAGAGCGGTCAACCCTGAAGAGACCAGGAGGAGATACGGTGCCCGAGGCAAGGGCAGGGGAGATGAGGTAATAGGAGAAGGTTAGCCACTCCCTCATGAGACACGCAGGCGGTGTTCAGAGAGTTAGCACTCTAATCACGATAGTACCACACCTCGTGAAGCCATAGCACAGTTGAGTAGACACTCAACAGGCCACGTTTGCCAGCAGAGTGCGATGTGAGGTAACACGCACGAAGGTGAAGGTCACCCCGCGTGGTGTGTAACCACGGGAGAGAGGTTAGGCAGACGGGAGACTGGACTTGAGGCGTTCACATCGTTTAGAATAGCGTTAGGAGTTTTGTGTTCACTAATAGATAGAACTAGCATAGGGTTAGCAGTTTGTGTTAGATAATTCTGTGGCTGTATATTGTGTATTGCATTAGCGACTGTTTACCGCTTGTAAGCGAGCCAACGGCAATAAAATGGACCATGCATTTTGCCTCCCACACGACTTGCAAGTTGTCTTGTATGGGTGTGTGAGAAGTACCCGATGAGGCCTGTCAGTTGAGTTGTTGACAGGCCAGGGTAATTGTGGTGTCAGAAAGTGGTGCTTGGACGAAAGCGCCAAGCTAATACCCACAGTAAAAGGGTAATTGTGGTGTCAAGAAGTGAAGCTTGAACGAAAAGTTCAAGCTAATCCACTCATCCACGGACTCCAGACTAGGGTTTAATTTTTGTAGTAACGATAATTTGTGCAGACAGGAGAATTTGCGAGCTAGAAATATGCCTATCGTGACAAAATAGTGTTTCATTGTGTTTATGATATATTTATTGAATGAAATCATGTATTCTTCGAAGCTGTAAGTATTAATATTCTTATTTTCTTATATTTATTCATATATTTACCAATTTATTCTTGAATAAGCACCAAACATGATTCACGGCGCAGGAATACACAGGCAGCCGACAATATTGATTTTTGAGATCTAAAAATAGCGCTGCGCGATGACGTAGAGTGATTGACAGACAGTTGTTCTGCGTCATTAGCATAAAGCAGTCGAGTGTTTACAAGATCGCTTAGCGGCGGCCCGCCTGAATCTGTGCTGTATATTGTTTATTATTTACTTATTTAAGTTACTAAATGAATATATTTATTTGTTGACACATTATTATGTTATTTTGATTTCTTTACAAGCATTTATTCATTTTTGGGTCTATTTTCTCTTTCCTTATCGTCACGATGGAACTATTTTCGGGCTAAGCATCTGATACTTAGCTGCACAACGTTTACAGAAATTAACTAGGTTAGTAACGAAAGGCAATTATTGTTTAAAACAAAGACAGGACATTGACATTAAAATTAATTAATACATATTCTAGGTGTTCGTAAGTCTGTCATTGTCTAAGTCATTGTCCTTAGTTGTCGAGTAAATCATATCGTTTAGTAGGCGTGTTTACTGCTGCCCTATATATCAGAGGGCAAACAACAGCTGTGCACATACACCTGTGGGCCAAATACCGTGTGCTACGTACGAAACGTGTCGCCACCCCAGTGTACCAAACAAGGTGACCTGTGTCAAAGGAGCTTCGTTCCCACATTAAGCTGAGTACACTTATATATTTTGTCATGCAATTTGATTAATAGTGCATCTCTTTTTCAGCTTGTAACGCGTTGACATATTTGTATACTCTGTTTTTCTGCAAGATAAATCTGGGCAGGGTATAAACAGAAAGCACAACTGATAGTGATCAGATAAGAACAAACATAACATATCAAAGATAAATAACTGATTAAAGTCATCATTGCCTATCACTGTTAGCCAAGTACTAAAGTAAGATGGCAACTTTATCAGATTTCATAAAAGCAGGCAAAGAACTAGAATTAACAGGAAAAGAACTACAACAATATGCTGATCAGAAATTTAAAGAAACAAAAGAGGAACAAACACGAAAAGAGAATGCGGAGAGGGACGAACGCGCACGAGAAAGAGAACATGATAAGGAGATGAAACAAAAACAATTAGATCAAGAGAAAGAATTAAAACAAAAGGAATTAGATCTAAAGCAAAAAGAGATAGATGAAATGGCAAGAGTTAAAGAAAAACAAATTCAAGTAGAATCAGAGACACAATTAAAGATGAAAAGCATGGATGTAGACTCACACGCAGAGATCTCTGCCACTAAACTAAGAAGTCAACAAGAGGAAAATAAGTTCAACAAATACAAAAATATTATCAAACCATATTGTAAAGAGGACTCCATATCTGCCTGGACAGAGAATGTAGAGTATCAATTTAAATATCACCAAGTTCCTTTAGATATGTGGGCTCCGATTTACATGAAGAATCTAAGTGGTGAGCCCCTTAAAGTAATAGAGTCTATTCCTATTGAACTTAGATCTAGCTATCAATACATCCATGATAGGATTATGCAGCACTTTTTACTTGATGCCCCTGGGTATCAGGTTCAGTTCTCAAATTTAAAACCTAAACCTAGTGAAACTTTTATAGATTATTTTTCAAATGTGCAGAGTGTACTAAACAGGTGGCTTAAAGCAGCTAACATAGGAAAAGACTTTGATAGATTAAAAAACCTAATAGCTATGGACAAGTGTATATCTACTATACCTTCTCCTTTTGCTAAGTTTTTGCAGCAGTCGGACATTGAGAACATCGAGCAGTTCGAAAAAAAAGGCTCAGCATATTTTTCTTCTAACAGAGAGATTTTTAAGACCTCAAGTGACTCTGAGATAGTTTCCTTTGTCAAAGACCAATCAAAAAACTATCAGGGTAACAGAAAACCTTTTCAGAAGTATGATAAGAAAGACAGAAAAGTTTCCAAATGCATGTACTGTCAACTAATGCACGACACTTATGCTATGTGCGACAAATCGCCGAATTATCCGGCGCATCTTGAAAATGTGATCAAGAAGCAGCAAAGCAAACGGTCTGCATACAGGCGTGCAATCAAATGTTTTTTTTGTTCCTCTTATGGCCATTATTCTAATAAGTGCCTTGGCCGCCAACGTTTGAAAGCTAACAACGCTATGTTGATTGACACCTCTTCAGATAGTGGTAGTGAGAATGAGTGTGAGATTGAAAGTGACTTACCAACTAACCAAGCAGAGGATGTGTGTGCTGCTAACGATATATTAAGCTTTGACAGCTGTGAACGATGTCACCAATTCCATGCAGACGGAATACTGGAATGTGGACATACAGTACCATGCTCATCTGAGAGTGTGAATGCAGCATTAGCCTCCAGAGGCAAGTTAGTGTTCCACAATGCAATGGTCAATGATGTACCATGCCAATGTTTGCTGGATAGCGGCAGCACCCTTATTGGTCTTCGAAAAGAACTAGTGAGTCCGGGTGATTACACAGGTGACACTGTGAAATGCCGAACCTTTTCGGGTAACGTTGAAATTTACCCTTTGGCAAAAGCCCGTATTGATTCTCCTTTTCTTTCCGGTACCTTTACTTGTGCAATACTTAACAACCCTTGTACAGATTTAATTTTGGGGTGCTTACCTCAACTGAAACAATGTACTAGTGAAGAAATAGTTGCATGGGAGAAATTAAATGCAGCTAAGGCAACAACCAGAGTTGACACTTCAAAACATCATGACCCATTGCAAAATGAGACACTACTAATGCTTTTTCCAACCAGCACAGATGACAAAAACACACAAAAACTTATACACCAGCAGAAATCTGATTTTAATGTGTCTCCATACTTAAAATTGTCAAAAGGCAAAGCCAAAATGACCAAGAATGCATCTTGGTTCGTTAGACGTAATAATGGCATTTCAACTACATGTCATATTACTAGTAACCATGAACAGGTGTTACTTGAACAACATCAGTTAGGTGTGCTAAACAATGCACACAAAACACCATGTGCAGGTCATCGTGCATACAGCAATGCCAGGCCAAGTTTTTTCAATAACATAAAATTATTTTGTCATGATCTATTTGCTGGTAATGGCTGTCATCAATTGATACAAAAGTTGAAGGGTAAACATCCTACAGCTGAAATACAACCCTCTACACTGGCACCCAAGCCATTTGATAGAGGAAGGGTCAGTTCTACCACAAGCACACAAACAAATGTGCGAAAACAAGTAATCTGGAACTTGATCAAGACAGATTTAGGCTACTTCCATACAAACGAAATGGCAAGGACCATTCAAAGTAGCACATAACCATGGTACATGTTGACTATGAAATATCGATAAACAGACACTTAGAGATATTCCATGTCAACATGCGGAAACCTCACTTTTCAAGACAAGAGACAGAAGTAGTGACAGACGAACAGATTGCACCAACACCAAGTGATCAGACGACAGACATACACAACGCAACTACACTAGTTAGTGAGACTGGCAAATCCGACGAGGGGCATACATGTAGTGAACTTATAGAATACACATGAATAAATCAGAATACTGATGACTGGACAATACACCTACTGAAACTGAGACATGCCTTTGACAGAGTGCGACGCTTCGGTCTCACTGTCAAACCAGCAAAGTCAAATTATGCCTAAAATAAATTCATTTTTGGGTCATGTCATTTCTCAAGTCCAACTGTAGACTGACCTGAAAAGTAGTACCAAAATTATGAATCTGACCATGTCTAACAGAAAGAAACAGGTCAGAAACCTTTTGGGATTAGTAAATTACTCAGAAATTACAAATATATTTTCCAATGTCTTAAAATCTTCTGGAAATGAAATGTGAAAGATGCATTATTAATTCCTGCATTGTCAAAATTGAAGATCCTTTTTTGTAAATATTCCAATCCCTCCGCTTGCCTAATCCTAGGCTCATTTATTATCTTAGGTCATATGCCAGCAGAATCTCCATCACTGCAGTACTAGGCCAATTTTTTTTTTTTTTTGAGGGCATCTTCCATCCGCTTTGCTACGTGAGCAGTGAGATCACACATGCTGAGTCCAAGGATTCCATATCACAGTTGCAACCCTAGGCTTCATCTATACGGTGAGAAGGCTCCATCGAGTTCTGACGGATGTTCACTGCATTGTCCAGACCGACAACTCCCTGATCACGGTCATACATAGTGGTGTGCATCAAAATGACCGGATATTCAGGTGGTCACTAGTTTTACCATCTGGGGTAAAAATACCTGAAATCCAACAGTTAAATGTAGAGTGATGGTTGGTACATGAGTATCTGATAATATAAGATGTAAAATAGCTTACATACATATCCACATTATTGGTGTAGTCATGTACCAAAACAATGAACTATCATGTGTCCGTGGACATCAGATTAAGAACTGTGCTGCTATACTTAGATACCACCGTGTGAACTAGGACAGCTCATTTCCAACTAAGCTCCATTCCGGTGTATCATATATATGAACCGCAGAAAACAGTGTCAGAACAGTGCTTAATTACAGACACGAAAAGACAGAGCTACAACACCAGCGAACTCTACACGTGCACTACCGAGAGAACATTAAGATGACTGTGTAATGTATTTCAGATACCCAGGCAAAGTGTGTGGTTATATTATGCCTATACAACCATTGCACATACATGAAGGCAACTACTAACCTGTGGAAACCAAATACTATGTATATAAACTTATTGTGATATGTAATATAATATTTTAAGATAGTGATAAATTAGATGTAGGTTAGGAACTATAACAGTTCTCATTTATTTTAATAATGTAGTTAGTACAGTAATTAACCCATTAAAATTAGATTAGAATATTAGTTTAGACATAAGAATAGTTTATTACAAGTTAAATTAAATTTATGATATGAATAGTACCATTTAGATTGTTATATTTCACTTAGTTTCATTGTAGTTAGTTTATTCCATCTTAATGAAACCATACCATCTTTCAAATATTACCATTTATTAGTATCATCATTTGACATCATAATAGATTAAAAAGAGTAGATAAGGTAACATACAGCATTTACACCAGTTAGATTAAGAACATCACTCATATAATTCCTTTGTGCATTTAAAAACATTATTTAGCATAGTATTTAGAAAAGTACATAAATTGTGGTCACATAATCCATTTAATTAAGGTACATAACTCACATCACAACAATTGCATTTAAATAGTTAGATTACATCACTTAGATTAGAAAAAAATAAGAAGTAATATAATCATATCATATAATTAACATAACAAATTTAATAAATTTAGGTAACACATTAAATACTTAGTTATAGAATTAGAATGGTATGTTAGAATGTAAAGTTTTCGTTAGTGAAATTGTGTTAGTGTGAATGTGTTGTCTGTAATATAGTTTAGAACTTAGATTACAGTATTTTGGGTTTCATAACAAGTGAATGTAGTCACGAATTAGTGTTATACACCTGTTTGTGGCCACATTGAACCAAATTATGACACTCAAAAAACTAACATACATACACATAGAATTTATAAATAGAGGATAGAAATTAGATTAGTAGATTTATTACATCCAAACACACAAACAAACAGAAAAACAAACATATAAATTGCATACACTATTTGTAGTTCAAAGACAGATAACTATGGGGCCAGGGGACATAATAGACAACGAAGAACTAAATTAACAGTGAAATAAAGTCTTACGCGCGGAAGCGAAGGAGGTAAAGCCTGTCGCACACACTCTTGTAGAATGGTTGTTAAATATTATATGGGGGACATGAAATAATTCATGTGTTGACCCTAAGAAAGTCAACTTTGTATGGGTAGTAAGTTAATTTACTATGTGAGGGCAGGTCTTATAAGACAACGGTCCGGTTCAGACATACCTCTGATAAATATAATATAGCATGTGAGAAGGGGCTCACGCCAACCAGTCAAGTTTGTGGCGATTGCGAGTAGCCAAGTAAGGCTTTGCTACATTGTGACAATAGTTATTAATAGTCTATTGGAATGCCCAAAGCCAGGTTATCTAGAGTCTTTGACAAAAATTAGAGACACTAATTTTTTGTTTAGGAACCTCTTGCGTCACAACCAATGAGTGAAAGTTGATGACGCAACACAAGAGGGGTGGGTGTGTGTCAAAGACTCGACCGCATCCCCTCCGCCAGGGAGAGCGGTCAACCCTGAAGAGATACGGTGCCCGAGGCAAGGGCAGGGGAGATGAGGTAATAGGAGAAGGTTAGCCACTCCCTCATGAGACACGCAGGCGGTGTTCAGAGAGTTAGCACTCTAATCACGATAGTACCACACCTCGTGAAGCCATAGCACAGTTGAGTAGACACTCAACAGGCCACGTTTGCCAGCAGAGTGCGATGTGAGGTAACACGCACGAAGGTGAAGGTCACCCCGCGTGGTGTGTAACCACGGGAGAGAGGTTAGGCAGACGGGAGACTGGACTTGAGGCGTTCACATCGTTTAGAATAGCGTTAGGAGTTTTGTGTTCACTAATAGATAGAACTAGCATAGGGTTAGCAGTTTGTGTTAGATAATTCTGTGGCTGTATATTGTGTATTGCATTAGCGACTGTTTACCGCTTGTAAGCGAGCCAACGGCAATAAAATGGACCATGCATTTTGCCTCCCACACGACTTGCAAGTTGTCTTGTATGGGTGTGTGAGAAGTACCCGATGAGGCCTGTCAGTTGAGTTGTTGACAGTTACTGTGCAGCAGACATTGGACTCATTTTTTTGTTCAAGCAGAAAAGAGCCAGGAAAAGAGGCTGGAAGAGGTTACAGTTTCATCCTCAGATGAAGAGGCAGAATTTAATGCCTCTACGTCCCAATAACTCTACCACTCACCCTCCAACCCACCTCTATTTAGCCAATAATTATCAACAATCATAAAAATAAACATTACGTGGTACACAATACATAGTATTTCATTTAATTCTATGGGAAATAGTGTTTCGCTATACGTCGTTTCACTTAACGTCACGTTCTCCAAGAACGTAACTCCGACGTTAACCGGGGCCTACCTGTATATCGTATGATGTGACCAAAAAAAAAAACACACACACAATCCAACGACAGCCGTTGTCAGTCAATCCAAGCTAGGATGCAGATTCAGATAAGTACTCTTAATATTGTCATGTAGTGTGTTTCATGTAGTTTTGTGTCGGTTTGTGTTTGTATATTCTGTGCTGACGAAGGCTTTGGCCGCACGTCCAATCTGTTTCTTGTTTCGTGTTTTAGTACAGTTCACAATCTACTTGTCGCATTTTGGTGATTCACTCATTGTCTATGTAACAAAAATGAGTGTTTCTTTGGCTGAAATATGGTGTACATCGTCGCTGATATTGTGCAAATGTCTGGAACGCTATATCCACGTAAGTCAACGCTTAGCAGGAAGTCCTCATGTTTTCATGGTAGCGACTGGAATCGTCTAATATATTATACTTCGATATATTTGAGCAATCAGTTATTGTTTGTCGAATAACAAAATTGCATAATCGTTTACCTGGCGTAGCAGTCAACCCCAGCGGTATTGTGCTGTTTGTGATTCCGGAGCACGTTTACGTTCAGTAGTTTGCCATTACTTTTTGAACAACCGGTACTCAAACCATTGTATGGAAAGCAACGCAAGGCTGTCTGCTTCCAAATTTCCCGCAGCTGTGTTTCGAACGGGGTAAGCGAGGTTACGAATTACATTTTTCGTCACAGAGCCGGTGAAACTTGGAGCTCGGGTTAATGGGGAAAACCGCGTTTTTACCTGTATGATTCAATCAATCATGCGCCATGCCGGAAAGCGTGGGCGGTCATGATTCGCCATTTCACTCGATCACCAGAGTCGTGGATCAGCTCAGTGTTCCTGTCTCGTCCATGCCATGTGGCCAAGCCATCCTGTATGATTGCTTATCACCAAATGTTCCGTACCAGCCGAATTTGACGCTTTATGTACAGGGATTCTCGAAGAATCTGTTTATGATTCTACTTTTGCCATCTGACCTGACGTGTCCTAATCATGGCTGTATATATGTTTTCGATCTCTTTAGGATTCTATTCTTACAAAGCTGATCTGTCTGTGTCCTTGACCTGGTCGTGCCTATATTTTTTTTAAACATTTAAGGAATATACTCTGCAATGCTCTGTAGCTAAGGGTTTACGGGCGCGATTCGTAATCTCGCAAACCGCGTTCGAAAGTGCTGCTGGGGATTTGGAAGAAGGCCGCCTTGCGCTGGTGTTTCATACAATGGTATGAGTGCCGGTCGTTCGGAAAGCAATGGCAAACTACTGAACGTAAATTTGCCAAGAAATCACAAAGAGCCAAACAATTCTGGGGTTGACTGCTACGTCCTGTAAAGGATATGCAACTAAGTAACTCACTCTTGCAAAGCTGACCTGCCCACGTCGTATTTTACCAAATATGCTATTAATATTTAAATTACTTTCTTTTCGTTTAGGAAGAAACAAATGAAACTCTAGGTGCCGTCTTGCTCACACGGTTATATGCGTCATTGAAATAGGTGTGACAGATGACAAGATACGCCAATGGTTTAGCGACACATCTGTTGCAGGTTAAGACATGCATTTAATCATCGCTCTCCCAAGGATCGGAGACTGGTGTTAATGTCTCCTGTACTTAGCAGACCCAAGGACTCTGTCAAGTTGTTGTGAAGTGGTTTGTTGACTTGAGATTGTGAGTTTAATATGTTTGATATGACTGTGTATTTTTTTTTCTTGGCATGTTAGTCTTCTTTGGGGTTTGTTATTCAAATGTTCTGTTTCGTCTTTCTTCTGTCTACTCTCTGGCTTTGTAGCTTACGTCACGATGGTGTGGCTGCATTGTCTTGTCTCTTGTCTTGTGGGTGTCTCTTCTCTTGGACTTTGCTTCAGTTCACGACGGCTTGACACACAATGAGTCAGTTCACGACGGTTTAGCACACGGTTTGTCCTAGTACGACTTATCTCTGTCTTTTGTGTGGTTCTTCTTTGTGAGTCTCACTTTATTTTATGTCACGACAGTTTGTCCCATTGTGTTTCATTTCACAACGTTTTGTCCTAATTTGTTTCAATTCATGACGATTAGTTCTACCTACGCCGTGTCTCTGTTTATTGTCTGTCAGATGTCTTGTACTTTGCTTCATGTTACAACAGTTTGTCATTCGTAGAATTTCTTTCATGTCGTCAACGCATTTTCTTCTCGGGCGTCCTCTTGCTTTTATAGCAGATGTTCATTCAAGCAGCAGTGCTGGTTGTTGATGTTGTTGCATTCTAACGAGATGTCCAAACCATTTGATCTTCTGTCTTTCAATATATGTGGCACAAGGTGTTGATCCCACTGTCTGTGTGATAACATCATTTCTTGATCAGTCTCGGATAGTTAAGTTGGCGGCATCCCATCTCTCAGTTGTTGATTTTGCGTGGGTGTCATTTGAATAATGTCCAAATGTGACATTGGTAGCGTAGGTTTTATAACAATACTTAATGTCCAAGTTTGACATTGGTAGTATAGAGATTATAACTATACTTAATGTCCAAGTTTGACATTGGTAGCGTAGGTTTTATAACCATACTTAATGTCCAAGTTTGACATTGGTAGTATAGAGATTATAACCATACTTAATGTCCAAGTTTGACATTGGTAGCGTAGGTTTTATGACAATACTTAATGTCCAAGTTTGACATTGTTAGCATAGAGTTATAACCATAATTAATGTCCAAGTTTGACATTGTTAGCATAGAGTTTATAACAATAATTAATGTCCATGTAAGTCTTGTTTAACTGGTTCAGTGCCAAAGGATAGCATATCGTCACATGTGAACTGTCTATTTGGATGGAAGGAGAATATATCGCCATACTAGGGTCATCGTGTGATTTTTTGTTTTGTTTTTTGGTTTAATTGCATCTTCCACAATTTCAATGTTCGGTGAATGGAAATTCACATTATGACTGACACCTTGTCGTGTTGACAGACAATAGTTTGTAAAGTGAAGTTATACCTCTCCATAACACAAAGCCTGCCCATGCAGTATGATATCTCTCTCTCTCTCTCTCTCTCTGTCTCTCTCTCTCTCTCTCTCTCTCTCTCTCTCTCTCTCCCTCTCTCCCTCTCTCTCTCAGCCTGTATAGTTTACTTCAGAGGAAAGGTAACACCAATACACCTAGAACAAGACAAGCTGCAGAAGCTGCCGGATCAGCAAAGCAATGCTCTAACTGTCCGCCAGTCGGAGATTCGATCCTAAACCAGTTACAAACCAAAGTTTAGGGCCTGGTCTGCCTTGCCATAACAGTTAGTCTTTATGTTGCATTTTCTCGCACGAGGGTAAGGCTTGTATCATCCCAGTGGCGCTCTTCCTCCGGCTTGTACCCTCCCAATTGCGCTCCGCCCTTGGCAAAATGTAAGTGTCGGGTTTGGTAAGCGCCGCCCAACGTTCGGCGCTAACAGAAAGCAGGTAGTACCGTCTACTGTTATACGGTAGCTCAGTCATATCTGACTGAGACCTGACATTATAATCCTTGTTGATTTGATTGTGTACCATGTTTGGTCCAAACCCTCTTCTAGTTAAGTGAGCACTGGCATTCAAGGATTGATTGATTGATTGATTGATTGATTGATTGATTGATTTAAGAACCGACATCACAGCATTCGGGGCATTCCCATAAGCGCTCCTCAACAGTCAGCGAAAAGTTCCAACACCAATAGTTTCAGTAGCAATTGGCATTCAAGGAAATCTTCTAAGATAAATAGGACAGGGTTTGAAAACGTTCCATACAAGGCTTTTAGACTTCTAACTTTGTATTGATATTTGTCATTAACATGTAATGGAAGGCGTAAGGTAGCCGGCTATACAGGAGGAGCAATAGTCGGTATGTGTGTCTAGTGGTTTCTCTTCTTCTTCATTTGTTCGCTTGAAATGTTTCAATATCTACAATGTTGTTACTTCTATTTTTTTTGGGGTCCATATATGCAATGTTGTCTTTTTTATGAAATGTGTCTGTATCTGCAATGTTGTCTTTTGTATGAAATTTGTCTATATCTGCAATGTTGTTTCTTGTATGAAATGTGTCTATATCTGCAAAGGTGTCTCTTGTATGACATTTGTCTATATCTGCAATCTTGTCTCTCGAATGAACTTCACTGTCTTTGTTAGGTCACTCAATAGTGAAAAATAATTTATCTTCCACAGTCTTTTTCTGGACCAGATTTGCATAGATTTGTCGTATGTTTGGCAATCTTGGAGTATGTGATGTGCTGTCAGCAGCGCCAAACTGCGTGTACACAAGACTGATTCACCCATCTTAAATTGTGTATACATGTGTTTGCGTAATCTATTGCGTCTTGTTCTGATGGGAAGAAAAATGATTTGTTCTGGTCTGTCCATAAAGTGGTAATCATCGTGTACGGATATTAGTGTTGCTCTGACTGATTTGATCATTCTTTTGATAGTATGTAACAGACACATCAGGTTGTTCTTCTATTGTCTGGTTGTTACAAACTAGGGACTAAGAAGCGGACAGGTAGGAAGTTAAAAACAACGGGATAGCTCACAAGCTTTTAACATTTCTGTCTGCTACGGATACGTTGAGCGATAGTTACAAGGTGTTAATAGAGTTAACGGTGTTCATATGGCGGTACCCGGTGTTCATGGAGCAGTACAAGGTGTTCACAGAGCGGTTAAGGAACTTATTTTAAGAGTTTAGGATCGTAGTTTCTTACAGTGACCAGCAGAAAAGGTGTTGTAGAATATCAATTGTTTTGTGTTTGTTTACGTATGCTCGTTTTGAACTACAGTGTATCCATAGACGTGTTACTAATTCTAGTTCACTGGACTGATGTTTGTGTGTGGATTAACGTTCCCTATTACCAGGGTCCCTCACTATCAGGAGAACCCGCTCCGAATTCTGATGTACTTGTAATTTACGTCCCCAATTCAATGACGGCCGCGGCGAAGATCTTACCGACGCGATTCGTAATCCCGCCTACCAGCATTCGAAACACAGCTGTGCACGATTTGGCAGAAGACTGCGTTGTGCTGGGTTTTAACGAATTGGTATGGGAGCCGGTCCTTCAGAAAGCAATGGCGAACTACTGAATGTAAACTTGCCAAGAGATCAACAACAGCAGTAAAATGCTGGTGTTGACATCGATGTCCTGGAAAGGATATGCAAAAAAAAATAAATATATATATATATATATATATTCAAGGACAAGAAGTCAACATTATAGTCCAACTGACCAGTCTAAGGGTTGAACACTCTACATCTGTATCAGGATATTGGAAGTTTAAGACTAATGGCTTTTATCCATTCAGCCATGCTGCCGTCAGCTAGTTTGATGCTTTTGTTGTATGCGGGAGTGTTTTCACTAATTTGTGTCTGCTATTTACCTATTACTGTAACAATGATACTGTTACAACTGAGAACGAACGCGTTGTTCCAGATCGGGTGATTTAGTAACAAAACTGGGCTCCTCAACCATAGAAAACAGAAGATACAGTGGAGCACCAGTGATTCAAATAAGACTTATGGGCAATGTATGAGAGACGGTAGTTTGTGCGAGCACAAATAATCGAGGGTTTGTCGGTCAGAAGGAGAATGATGTAATTTAATGACAGTAGGGATAAGGATTAGTTTAGTTAGTTTTAGTTTAGTCGACGAATCAACATCACGGCACACGGGTGCAACTCATAAGTGCTCCGTTCTCCTCCTAACTACAACCTGAGTCTGGAGAAACTCAGCTCAGTGCACGAACTCCGTAGCACGGGCGAGGATCCTGAAATACTTTGAGTAGATTTTTAACTCGAAATTTTGCCCGGGCAGCGTCGTTAGGTTACTCTTTTTCGATTTCCAACTGCCAAGGGATTTTTTACGTGCGCAACAATACACACGGGCGTCCGATCTCAATACCCAGAGACCAGGGAAAATTTTTACTAGAAGTCCACGTGAAAAGATCCCGGTCCTCACCGGGGCTTGAACCCGGGACCTCCAGCACTTGAGGCGGACACCATACCTCGAGACCACGCAGCCCCCTTAGGGATAAGGATATGGCGGACTAGAAGCTGTGGAGTGAATACAGTTAGTTAGTTAGTTAGTTAGTTAGTGGCAGTTCCAACTTCACAGCAACGGGTCGTCCCCATTATGCTCCGTTCCTGTGCCAGTGAATACCATACAAAACGCTCCCCACTGCCCAATGTGAAAAGTGGAAAAGTCAGGAGTCTCGACAAACAACAGCCTGCACAAATACACTGTGCATAATGCCGCCACCAGAATGTCAACACACCAGTCCCCCACGAAACATCCAGTTCATCTCTGATGGAATCGGCTGTCATTTTCCTATCTGAATGTTTCCTAGATGTTCACCCACACAGTCCATGAAAATGCAGTGGCAGTCAACCTGAAGCCCAGCAGCCACGCATTTCTGCAAAAGGCAAAAACCAGTCAACTCTGGGACATAGCCACCTGCCATCGCTCCGAACATGCAGTCACGTTCCAAAAAACCTCGGGCAGATTCAAAAGCATTTCACACGAAACTCACAGCTCACAGTGTCGCGCCACGCACTCACTCAGTAGCAGGGCGACGAAACCATCAAGCCTCCTTAGTCGCCTCTTACGACATGCGTGGTAGGCTACAGTGTTGCTATTCTTTGCTTCCCTTATAGGCCCCGGCAACACACGGGAGAATACAGTTGTGATGATAGATTAACTGAGGAATATACTGTTTTGTTTACTGTTTATGTATGCGATATGTCTGTGAGTAGTTGTCATATTCTTAGCCAGAATATTGAAACCCAAACAGCTCGCCAGATAGAAATGTCTTGCTCCTTCTTTTACAGAGAACCCTGACGATGTCACGTCAATGTTACTCTGTGTGTTATGTGGTTGCTATCTTTAAGGAGTATAATAAAATTTCTACATGTAAATCAAATCAAATCAAATCAAATTTATTTTAAAAGGGTCACAAATTGGGCACGCAGGCCCGTCTTACATTCGGCCCTTCCAATCACTCGTCTTTCGTTCATCAAGAGCATTATACATTTACATAGGAACAAAAATAAATATCGTGAAATGAATGTTGTAAACATAAACAAGGCAAATTACCATGTTATGAGGCCCGTCTCCCACCTACCCATACATCACCCCACCCACACACCCTCACCTACCCACACACACACGCACACCAAGGAATACATACCCCACCAACCGACCCATCCCCCTCCCGCACATCCCCCACCCACACACACTGCCCTCACCTGTTCCCCCAACTAAACCACACTCACCACCCACAAACATTCCCCCACCAACCCACATATCCCACGCCCACCCACATACACATCCTAACCCACACATTCTCTCCCCACCCACACCTCAAACCACCCATCCCCCAGCCACATCTCCATCGACAACATATTCCCCGCCCACGCATACATCGCACATCCACTCACACATCCCCAAACCATACACACACATCCCCACCAACTGACATCTCCCTACCCCCCCCCCCCCCCACACACACACACACATATCCCTAACCACCCATACATCTCCAATCCACTCACACACACCCCACCACCCACACATACATCCTCCACTCACCCACACATGCCTTAACCCAATCCCCTACCACACAATCCCCCACCCGCACATCACATACATCCCCTACCACACAATATTCCCAACCCACGCATCACACACACACACATATCCCTCACCAACACATCCCACACCCACATATCACCACACATCCCCACCTACACACCACACAATATCCCCCACCCACATACCACACAATATTCCCACCCACACCCACACAGATAACCTTACCCATCCACCCCACATAGCCCCACCCACACATCACAAAAATCCCCCACCCACACACACATACCCCACCCACATAATATCCCCAACCAACACACCACACACCTCTCCCCACCCACACACGCATTCCCCACCCATCAACCAACACACACTCACTCACGCACACATCCTCCACTACGCACCCACACACCCCCACCAACCCACCCCAACCAAACATCTCTCGATCACAATACCCCTACCCACACACATCCTCCACCCACTCACGCATCCCACCCCGACACATACACATCCCTCACCCATCTACACATCCCTAAGCCACTCACAACCCCCACCCACACATTCCCCATCCACGCACACATCTCATACCCACACACCCCCACCACTGTGCATACTTCCTCCAACCACCACACATCCCCTACTCACCCACACATATCCCCCACCCATACTCACATTCCCCACACCCATCACACACACTATCCCCCATCCACACACATCTCCTCACCCATACCACCACAGACATACCCCCACCCACACACCATGCACACATTCCCCCACCAACACACCGCACACATATCTCAAACCCACACACCATACACTTCTCTCCACCCGCCCTTGCATCCCCAATCCACCCAACACAATCTCCTTCACACACAACCCCGTCACCCACACATACTTCCTCAAACCATCCACACATCTCCACCCACATAAACACACATCCCCGCACCCGTCCCATACACATATCTTCCACCCATACACACATCCCCCACACCCTACTTTCACCCCCACACATTCATCCACACATCCCACCAACACCCACAAATATCACTACCCACCAAAACCCACACACCCCAACCCATCCAAACGCATACCCCCACCCACACATCCCCCACCCATACATCCCCCACCCACACATCCCCCACCCACACATATCCCCACACTCACACACATCCTCCACACACACTCACACCTCCTCACATCTAGACACATACAAGCATTGAAACTAGTATGAACAAACACCCACACTTTACTCACACACATACACTGACAATTGTCGTGTCTCATAAAAATGTTAAACATGGAGAAAAATGTGTACATAAAAAGTGTATGACGTAAAAATAGTGATGCTCCCACACACAGAGTTACACACAGAGAAGGAACACACACACACACACACACACACACACACACACACACACACACACACTCACTCACTCTCACGATCACCCATTCTGTCTCTCATTCACACTCACTGACTCTCTCACTCAAACTACAGTAATGAACATGAGTTTATATTATGCATGATAAAATAAAATGGTATTTAACTGATAATATGACAGATGAGAATACACAAACATATGGATTCGCGTGTTACGTAACATGCGTGTTACGTGACATGCATCTGCTCAGCTCTCTCTCTCTCTCTCTCTCTCTCTCTCTCTCTCTCTGTATTCTTTCATATACACACACTCACACGCATGCGCGCGCTCACACACACACACTAACACATAAACTCTCCCGCTGTCTCACTCTCTCTCTCGCTCGCTCGCTCGCTCTCTCTCTCTCTCTCTCTCTCTCTCTCTCTCTCTCTCTCTCTCTCTCTCTCTCTCTCTCTCTCTCTCTCTCTCTCACTATTTCCCCCATTCATTCACTCTGTCCATCTTCATTCACTTTATCTCTAACTCTCTTACTCTCTCTCTCTCTCTCTCTCACACTCATACACAGACAGACACACACCCTCACGCTTTTTCACTCAATGTTTCACTTTCCCTAGCGCACTCACTCACTCTTTTACTCTCTCTCTCTCTCTCTCTCTCTCTCTCTCTCTCTCACACACACACACACACACACTCTAACACTCATTCACTCACTCACACAGACTAACTCTCTCACTCATTCACTTCTCACTCATTCACTCACTTACTCTCTCTCTCTCTCTCTCTCTCTCTCTCTCTCTCTCTCCCTATCTCACACACAATTCTTCACACACACACACACACACACACTCACTCTCTCAATCACACTCTCTCACACATACACATACGCATGAATGCATGCACGCACGCACACACTCCCTCACTCACTCTCACACATACACGTACGAATGCATGCACTGACACATTCCCCCACCATTTCTCGCTCAATCACTCTCTCCACACACACGCATGCACGTGCGCACACACACATTCACTCTTTCACTCTCTCTGACACCCACTTTCTCTCTCTCTCTCTCTCTCTCTCTCTCTCTCTCTCTCTCTCTCCCCCCCCCCCCCCACACGCACACACATATATAGTGAACAATTATAGTTAAACAATTATAATGAACAATTATACCAGTAAATGAATTATGGTGGCATATAAAGAGCTAGACTAGTAGTTGAACAACAGTTAAGCAAAGCACAATTCGGTTTTCGGAAAGGTGAAAGTTGCACTGATGCATTATTTACACTTAAACAAATTTGTGAAAAAACTATCGAATATAGTGACCAGCAGAATATTTTGTTTGTAGATCAGGAAAAGGCTTTCGATAGAGTAGACAAATACAAATTATGGACCATCCTTGAAGACTATGGGATAGAAGGGCAACTGCTAGAAAACATCATAGCCATGTACCACTCGAGCCAAAGTGCAGTAAGAACACAAGAAGGTATATCAGATATGTTCACAGTCAATACAGGAGTGAGGCAGAGATGTGTGCTCTCTCCCCTGCTATTTAATATCTACATGGACAGAATTTCCAAACAAGCAAGTCTCGACAGAACAGATTCAGAAAATTTAGAACTCTTTACTCCAGATGAAACAACTGACCCACAGGGAATAAATGAACTTCTATTTGCAGACGATCAGTGCCTGTTTTACAGCGATGAGGGCAGATTACAAAATCATATTACTAATCTGAGTTCAACCTGCAGCAGATACAATATGAGTATAAACACAGCCAAAACCGAAGTAATGCAAGTTAGCAGATCGCCAGGCCCACTAAGTATACATATAAATAACACACCTCTGAAACAAGTTAAAGAATTCAAATACCTTGGAAGTATGATCACAGAAGATGGCAGATTGGACAGAGAAATTGAAATCAGATGTCAAAAAGCTAGAGCACTTACATATCAACTATCACCCTTACTGAAACATCCAAACATACCCATGTCCGCAAAACGACAGATAATAAACAGCATATTCACACCAACCCTATGCTACCAATCTCAAACCTGGACTTTATCCAAATTACACCTTCGCAAAATCAACACCTGCGAAATGAAATGCCTGAGGAGAGCTGCCAACTTAACAATCCGAGACCGAGTAAGAAATGCTACTATCAGACAGACTGTGGGAACAAAACCTTGTGCCACATTTATTTAAAGACAGAAGATCAAGTGGTTTGGCCATGTCGTTAGAATGCATCATCAGCAACTACCATCACTGGCCTTACATCAAAGATCATCTGCGACGAGACCACGAGGACGTCCAAGAAGAAAATGGATTGACGACAACAGAGACATTGTACAACCACACGGAATGACACTATACAGTGCCGTCCACCGGGCGCTGGAACGCAAATTATTCCTCCCCACGACTCTTGACGGCAGAAGTGGAAGAAGAAGATGATGATGATGATGATGATAGTCGGTATGGATTAAGTATTGAAAGAGATTTCGGTTAAATGTGTAGGGACTCATAGGAGTTTTCAGATCTGGAGGAAGATCATTCCATAAGTGAGCACCAGAATAGGCGAAACATGTTTTGTATGTCTAATATAGGCTTTGAGACATGTAACAAATTTAGGCGCTTGCTGTTCATTGCATTAGATTGAATCAGCTGCAGAAGATACTCTGGAGTATTTTGAGATATCTTCTTCTTCGTTCATCCGGAGTTTTTTTTTTTCGGATGTGACTGCGTTGTGCCTGTTTACAGCAGAGCTGCGTTCTTGCGCCGTTAGGCCGACACATCCGACTTCTGCGGGCATTTGTTGACCTGGTTAACCTTCCCGGGGATTTTGAGATATAATTTTGTTCACTAATTTGGCTTTGTTGAAAAGGAAGCGCTTTTGAAGCTGTAGAAGTCTTAGATGACTGTATAAAGTATACTTTCAACGTGCTTTATGCCAAAAACCAGACGAATAGCACGGTTTTGTAGAGAACATATTCGTTTTAAATTAGATTTAGGGCAACCATCCCAAACTGTGGAACAGTAATCGAGATGTGATTGGATATAGCATGTATAGAATATTTTTCGTGTGCTTTCGTCCAGGAAGTGCTGAATTTTAGCAAGTTGGTAAACTTTTTGTGCTATTTTCTTGGTAAGAGCGTGAACATGAGAGCTCCAGTTCAAATGGTTGTCAATTAAAAGACCTAGTGTTTTATGTTCATTAACATTAACTGTAGGTAACGTGCCCATGCGGAGTTCGAGCGGTGATCCAGTTATGGCTAGTGTCTGTAGCTTTTGTCTGGTCGTTATTAGCATGGATTTGGTTTTGTCGATGTTAATTTGCATGCGGTTTTCATTGCTCCATCTAATTAGATTATCAAGTTCCTTTTGTAAAGAATTCTCTAATTCACTACGGTTTTCTTGACTAGTATATATAGTACAGTCGTCTGCAAATAGATCACAAGTTGTATTGATATATAAAGGAAGATCATTAATATAAACTGCAAAAAGCAGCGGACATAGTATTGAGCCCTGAGGCACACCAACATTAAGCTGTGTGGGTCTTGATAGACAGTTGTAAGTAATTGGAGTTGCCTTTCATGCGTATAACGTTCTCTCTACGTGTTGGTAGTCCGGCAACCATCAAATCGGTTGTAGTTTATTGGTGAAGCAGCTGTTTGGTCGAGCACGGTCCCACTCTTGCAATAGTTTTACCAGGATATTGTATAACTATCGATGTCGGGGTGTGGAAACCACTGAGGACGATTGATCTATGTTGCATTGAGTGTTACATTTCTGAATGTACTGTGCATTAATTGTTAAGCCATTAATAGTAATAGGATACTTTCTGGAGGGAAATAAAGTTACACGCATCTGATTTTTATTCCATTTGCTTGACTTGGCTTGTGTAGCCTAGTTGCTGTACTTTTAAGCCGAGTATGTGCCTAATATATGGATTCTTGATGTTTATGTTGGCTGGTTTTCATAGAATACTGTTTAGGGTTTAGGATTTTATTTTCTAAAACTCTGCACCAGAACCTGCACGCTTGTCTTTCTTTTCTCGTCTGTCATCTGTTTTTGTTGTCAGGGGGAAGGCGCTTAGCCGCTTTACCTGTCATGACTTCTTCTTCTCTCTCTTCCTAGCTCTGCCTCTTCTTTTCCTTCATTTTCCTCTTCTTCTTCTTCTGCTCTAATATCTCTACCTCTCTCACTCTCTTCGTTGACTCGATCACGACCTTTTCTTCTTGTGTATATCTTTATTTCTTTCTACACATTTCTCTATTTCTATCTCTCCCTCATTCTCTATGCTATCTATTTGTCTGATCTTTCCTTTCCACCTGCTACGAATGACGCCGTGGTCCATGGGCTATTTGTAGATTTATATGTAGATTTCTCACGGTGCCTGCCTAGGACCAGTGTTTGGCAGTCAGTGTTTTGTTAAGCCGGTTTACAGTTTAGGAGTGTATCGTCTGACAGAGGTAGTCATGGCAAGGAATTGTTGCTGTTTTGCGCTGTTCTATGGGATTCGTTTTCTGAGAGTTGTGCCCAGGAAGTGGTTCAATGGTTAGATCTACATGTAGGACATTGTGCGGTGCTTGTCTCCAACTGTCGCTAAGGCTAGTTGACAGAAGGTCTGTTTTAAATATGACAGGGAGTCTTGTATAAGAAATCAGCTGTTGGATTTTATTCCCCAGAACATGCTGCTGTGGTGGGAAACGAGCCGGCGGACAGATTAGCTGGGTCTGCACCTCTGGGTGGGATTTTAGAGTTAATAAGGCAGGAGTTCGGGGCCCTTTGGAATCGTGAGCATAGTGCAGAAGAACAGATAGACCATCACGGCTTGAAGAGAATGGTGCTGCAGGGAGTGACCAGAGGATCTTGCCGACGCTCAGAACTCTTGGGAAATAGACGGACACATAATCAGACAGCTACTAGTACTATTAGTATTGGGACTCTTCGCTGGCTGTTAAAAATAAAGATTGGTCACATATGGGAATGCCCTGAGTACTGCGATGTCGGTTCTTGACCCATCTTGGATAAAGTAGGACCAGTAAAAACATAGTTTGAGCCTGTGACGTAGCAGTCAGTGGTAGTGCTACGCCAGATCCAGTCAGTATCTCCTGGGACCATGGCCAATAACTATACTCATGCCACCAGCGAAATGCAGCATGACAACAGTTTAATGACCCCCGCAGTAGGAATTGCTATATCACAGGAGTGGCTGTCGAGTAGACAACAGCGTGAGAACATAGTGAGTGTGTTAATGCGCAGGGAGATCATGCGTTTCTGTGAGAAATCGGGCCCCAGCGCTGCCGAAGACGACTAGGGCAAGGACTGAAGTCAAGGTAGATGTGGTGGAGCTTGACAAGGTAAATGTGGTGGAGCTTGACAAGGTAGATGTGGTGGAGCTTGACAAGGTAGATGTGGTGGTTAACATGGTATTAATGTGCTCGACAAGGTAGATGTAATGCGTGAGAATGTAGATGTAGTACTAGACACGGTAGATGTGCTCGACAAGTCGGTCTGTCTTGTGGGTCGCTCAGTCTGGCTGTCTTTTTGTCTGCCTTTCTGTCTGCCTCTCTCTCTCTCCCTCTCTCTCTCTCTCTCTCTCTCTCTCTCTCTCTCTCTCTCTCTCTCTCTCTCTCTCTCTCTGTCTGTCTGCCCATTTGTCAGTCTGTCTGTCTATATGAACTCTGGTGGCAGAGTAGTTAGTCCTCTCGCCCGCAGTGAAACAGGTCTGCGTTCAGTCACCGCCAACACTGGATTCAATTTTCCGACCAGTACGACTGTTACGTTGACAACTTTCAGAATTTTCTGGAAATTGTTTAGGTTGGGACTACAAAGAGGAAGGGACACGATCACCCCACCTCATATAGCGTGTCCTATACTGTGTTATGCCGGTCTCTCTGGCTGGGGGATTACAACACTTTCTCCGTAATCCCGTTTATCACGCAGAGTCTCGTAGCGGGAGCGAGTTGGGAGCGGTTCGTCCCCCGCTGGTGACTTGCGGGACACTGAGCCGGCCGCTCAGAAAGCAATGGCAAACTACTGAGCGTAATCTTGCCAAGAAATCAACAGACAGCTGAAAGATGCTGCTGTTGACAGCGATGTCCTGTAAAGGATATGCGAATTAAAAATAAAAAAATACTGTGTTATAGCCTGACATTTCAATAAGATAACCATATTTGTCTCCATTCACAAGTTGCAAGTTACAACCAAGATGGCGCCGAAACGAGTAGCCGTTATCGGAGCAGGCGCTAGTGGGCTTCCGGCCATTAAAACGTGTCTGGATGAAGGCCTGGTCCCTGTCTGCTTTGAGAGGACGGAGGGTTTAGGTGGCCTGTGGCATTACACAGATGAACCAGTTGAAGGTCAGGGATGTGTGATGAAGTCCACTGTGATTAACACCAGTAAAGAGATGATGTCTTACAGTGATTTCCCCATACCCGACAAGTACCCGATCTACATGCACAATACCCAGGTAGGGTCTGGGTAGATTTGACATCTGTCTGTCAGTCAGTTTGTTCATTGATGTCTGCTTGGTTGTATGTCTGTCTATGTACCTGTCTCTCTGTGTATGTGTCTGTCTGTATGTTTATATGTCTGTCTACATATATATATGGTTAACTGTTTGTATATCTCTATGTATGTTTATTTGTCTGTTTATCGCTCTGAAGGATTATCTATGTGTATATCTCTCTGAAGGTTTATCTCTCTATATGTGCGTTTCTCTGTACACTTGTCTGGTATGTTTATATCCTTGTATTCTTGTCTGTATGTTTATAGGTCTGTATATATGTCTGTCCACAGTCTACGATCTGTCTACGTGTAATGATATCTACATAAAATATGTCAGGGATCCTGGTTCATCATCATCATCATTAAATGCCATGCCGATAAGCGTGGGCGGTCACGTTTCATCTCACGTGATCACCAGAGTCGTGTATCAGCTCTGTGTTTATGTCTCGACCATACCACCCGATCAAGCCTTCCAGGTATTTAGTTCTCTGCTTTCCGCTTGTTCTTTCCCCCTCAATCTTGTAAGTTGTCACCATGCTCTTAAAGCTTTTCTGTCCATCCATGGTATTCTTTGCATTTCCTTCTGAAACCACATTTACACAGCCATTAGATGTTTTTCAGCTTGTCTGCTCATTGTCTACGCTTCACATCCTTACAAAAGCATAGGTTCTATGTAGCACTTCAACACTCTTTTTCCCGTTTCAATTGACATCTTTTTATTGGTCAGTATCTTTTTCATCTTGCTAAAGGTTAACTACGCCATGGTGATTCTTGTTCTAATCTCTTCAAAGCATCTCCCATCAGAGGTTACGACTGTTCGGAGATAATTGTACTGATATATTTGTTAAAGAATATTCCCATTTACTTGTATATTAAATTGTGGTATTTCTATCTTCCTAGAGACGACCATGATCTGTGTCTTCTTACAATTTAATTCTAACCCTAGTTGTTCACTGTGTGCAACAACCGCATCTACTAATTGTTGCAGATCCTGCTCATTGTCTGCAATCAATACTTATCATCCCCATATCTAATGTTATTGACGTTACGTCTCCCAATGGTATATATCTTCAACATTTCTAAAATTATTTTCACTGTACAGGGAAAAAAAGATCTGGAGACATTACAAATCCCTTTCGCATACCAATCTTTATAGGATGTTTTTTGATTAACATAATTATCAATCCTTAAGGCAGCTTGTTATTTCCTATATGTTTTTTTTTTTACAAGTCTATAGTCTTTCCCATCAATCTGTAGATCTGCAAGTATCTTCATCATATTGACATGTCTTACTTTATCGAAAGCCTTTGTGTAGTCAATAAGGCAATGTTGCATGTCTTTCTGTCAAAACTGTCATTTACTGCCAATATAGTACCTTGCGGTGTATGGCAGAGGGGTCTTTGAGCCTGTTGCATGTCTTTATTTACTTTAAATGTTGGTGGACAAACTATAAATGACTTACATCATGCTTATGACACCATCTTGACAGCAACAAATCAGAAGGAACTACAGGAAATTATAGATACTTTAGTTATAGAAAGTGAAAAGATGGTTCTTACTTTGAATAATACAAGTCATGGGATATTTTAAAAAAAAGTTTGTGCCTAACTGTGCAAGTAAAGTAAATGACGTCATTTTGGGGCAAATGCTGAAATTCTGATATCTATGCACATGAATAATATCAGATGGAAGATGCATCACTGAGATAAAAAAAGAAAAAAAGAATAGGACTAGCAAAAACTATATTCTATCAAATAAATAGCATTTTGTGCAATAAGCGATTGTCATTGAAAGTTAGAAAAAGAGTTCTTGCATGTTATGTATAACCAATTTTAACATACGGCTACGAATACCTGACAATTAATAAACCGGCGAAAAAATCAAGGGAAACCTTGGAGATGTGGTTTTATAGAAGATTGCTCAACATTCTTTAAACAGCCAAAATGAGCAATCTGGACATTTTGAAGGAAGCTAAGTGTAACGAGTTCGCCTTGGGTAGTGAGAGTGAACCACACCCGAGGTGTCCCTTGCACTCCCGTGTATTCTAGCCCCAGGGGTTGGACAGGCAGATACACATTTTTACTCTGCGGTTGATCTCATATTAGTAAATTATGTCTACAAGCCCCTCCAGATTCTAGACCCCCACTAACTACCTACTCCTGTGGAACAATGAACACTTAGGCATCGTCCGAGACCACACTCAATCATTATACAAAGATCAAGTCAACGTACATAAAGTTTATTCTACCCTTGAGAATATAGAACTGAAATGAACATCCTGATAGAATAATCTATTTACACAAATAGAAGATAGAGTAGAGACAGAATCAGAGATAATATTGTCATCATGGAGTTGAGAAGTAGATTGGATGCAGATGTCCTGTCCAGTCGGTCCGCCACTCACCCGGCTTCCTTCCAGTGAGATGACTAGAACCTTGGAGACCACTCCGTCTCCAGAGCGTGGATCCACAAAAATAGAGTCACTGCTGGACCTCACTCACTGGACCAACTGCATCTTTATCACTCCCACGGAGTCAATGTTAATACACAGTTCTCTAACACCACTGGTTGGGAGACAATCCTCCTGGACTTGACTCCAAGTATTCGTGACTTCGATGAACCTAAGTAGTCACTGACCAATCACATGGTCCATCAAGCATAGCACAATAACCTGCTTAAAGAATATGTCAATGACCAATTCAATGGTCCCTCACAGTAACACTGCTTGCAGAATGTCAATGACCAATTCAATGGTCCCTCACATTAACACTGCTTGCAGAATGTCAATGACCAATTCAATGGTCCCTCACAGTAACACTGCTTGCAGAATGTCAATGACCAATTCAATGGTCCCTCACAGTAACAGTGCTTGAAGCATCAGATATGGCAACTGAAATGTCACTGAGTCCTACTCGAACACAGTTCATAATCTTCATACTGGGACAGTGCATTATTAGAATCAGACATCTATTTCATGGAAAACAATTCAGGTTGGACTATAATCAATTGTCCCTTCCACCTGGTAACTTGCATTTATTTCCTCGTTTAGGCAGAACCACCGTAATAATATACGGACAGGTGTTTCCTTTCTTTGAGCATGCTTGCTCAAAATGCTGAAATGTTCCTGGCTGAAATAGAATCTCTTCTAACGTAGAAAACCATCACAAACCATCACGTCCCACCCGTGCACATTCAGGGCACCTGGATTACTTGATGCAAACCTTCACGCATGGTGAATCACATTGGGTACTTGGTGTGGTGGAGTCTGGCGTGATAAGTAAAGAATTGAACCCTTCGCTGTGTCACACGAAGTGGTTTCCTGCCAACGACAATTATAGTTGACTGGTTCCTCAACAGGCAAACTCCTGAAAAGGAAGAGCGACCGGTGAGAGTATACTGGCCCAAAAATTAGTCCACATGCATCCTACCAATGACTACTCAACCCTCAGTCATGCTACTTAGTTATGCATATAACCAAAGCATTATCTCTATCTGGAGAGTAGTAAAGCATGGGTTCAGGAATGTCAGCTGGCCTCACAGAACAGCCCGTCAAACAGAGCAAGACATCAGAATGACGAGTCTGATCGTAGGTCTCACCTATCCCTAATCATCTACCAGTCGTCGCTAACGTCAGTAGTGATAGTAGGCTGTTATCATAGTTCTAATTTAATCGAACTAAACAATAAGGTAAAGAGTCCCTGGACTCGTTCCTAACATCATCAATGTTCATTAAGCAACCTAATATTGATCAATATACCATCCCTCGGGATATAGGAATAGGACATGATCACATCCAATATGTACACATGCCTGTTTGCTGGTGGGACCACCTGCCCACGCCATAGCAAACTCTTCTTATCAGACTCCTCCTTAGAGTCAAGAAGCCTTCTTGAGAATACATGTTCCCCACATGTTCCAAGGGTAATGTTCCAGTTCCGCCCTCTCAAGTGGGTTAGCCTTGGTCGGACCGAACTTCATCGTTGGTCTGGTTTACCAACCTATACTTTCATAACTTGCTTTCACATCCCCCATATCCTATATGTCCCCTGTCTCATACAGCCTCCTTGCATCCTTCCATACTTCCAGCACCTTAGCATTCACTCGCACTAGCGCCAGTATGAAAGAAACAGGATAGCTTAGACAAGAATTCAGAACGCATGTTTATATCGCGACGGCACGCATTGTTATCACGCGTCGACCTATTCGGCGTTCGGAATTACTCCAGGAAGTATCACATGCCATGACCTAATATATATACACAATGTCACATCATGTATATATACATATATATATATATATATATATATATATATATATATATATATATATATATATATATATATATATATATATATATATATCACCAAAGCAGACTTACCTTACCACAGAAATCTGGTGTTCCACACAATGAATTCACTATTAAGTTACTACACAATAGTTACATCATTCCTGGTGGCACAGAACTACGTTCTTCCTTTACTTAGTAACTAAGCACAATTTTGTCTGAATCTCCACCTACCAACTTACCTGGTTTTCTAACCATTCTCCTGGCTTCAGCAACTGACTGACATAAATCTAGGTTTCTTTCAGGTACAAATAACTATGTTTAATTCTAACACAGCAACCTAAAAGATGCAACGATTTGCGATATATGGTAAATATAATTTGAACCCAGATCGCCCACATCGCATTCCTGCTTTCCCAACAGCTGGTTCGCGAACACACGTTGCTAAACAAAACACACGAGTAGCCGTCCGCAGCGTTATCGATCGATTTGCTAATTAGTATGCAAGGACATCCGCATAGGTAATGAGGTTAGAACAATGGCGGTTTGTACACACTTACAAAGTTAAATGATTTAAACAAATAGGTACCTGAATGTTAAGAACCAGATTTCCAGTCAGCTTCAGAACTGTTCAAGGGCTTCTCAGCTTCCTTTCCATAACAGTCAGCCGAATCATGGTTGAGGTGAGACGCCACACAAACTTGGCTCACAAGGCCTGCGTCTGCTCTCTCCGAGCAAAGTAGAAGTGAATAACGAAGACACAAACAATAGATTGCACGATTTATTGCCTGGCATATTTCGCTGCATCTCGTCAGGTACATACTGCAGAAATCACACAACTTACGTGAAATTAACTAGATAAATCCTTCAAGTTGAAGTATACACAATTTCGCACAGTAATGTCACTTATCTACCACGGTAATTTTAAGCTGACTAACATGTCTTTCTGTTTACACAATTCTGGCTTGCGTTGATAGATCATAATTGCTTCTGCAAATTTTAACAAGCGAGTATTTTGTGTTCTAAACAACACGCGAAATGCAGTGTCTCTGGACACAACGTGACCACTGGCGACAATGTGTCTGCCGATTGAAGACGCCGGTAGAAGAAGTGAATG